>CAUZXS010006162.1:0-57500 GCA_963585895.1 Sepioteuthis lessoniana
GCTAAACATTCAGCATTATAAGGCATGAATCAAGAGTAAGAGGAGATATCCAAGGAGAGGAGTAGTGCCTTTCACTACACCTCAGTGTTGTAGCTTTTAAAAAGGGAACCACTGGGTCACTCTTGACTAGAGTCAGCCAACTTACTTGCTTATATATATATATATATATATATATATATCAAAGGTATTTACATTTTTATACATGTACCAGAAATTATATCAGCAGCTGTTATTACACATATCAAAACTTGGAGAGTCAAGGTAATTAGCTTCTGAGGGCGGTGTGTCATTCAATATTTATTGGGCTTGGTTAGGTTTTGTTTATTTATTTTATGGCATATCAACGACTTATGGGTAATTTAATGCCAAAATTTGATTCATCTGTAAATACCTTGTTGTAATCATAACTATTTAAATATTCAGCATTCCATTGGAATTATTCTTTTTTACTGGACTTTTTATTTGAAAGTGATGATAATCATTTGTTTGCACAGTTATATAGTATCAAGTATTCCTATCTAATGCTAATAATTTGTTCACAATGTTATGGTTAAAAGTATAAATTTGTATTTTGTGATTGTCATTTGTCTGCATGCAGTTTCAAGTATGGTTTCAAATATTACCTGCTACCTAATATGAATAATTTACCTATATAATTTCAAGTCATAAATTAAATCACCAAGACCAGAAATCTGACCAGTTCTGTACAGGACAAACAGAACCACTGGACAGCTATTTCGACCTTATTAGGTCTCATCAGCAGTGTATACCATGATCACTCCTTCTGAAGATTGAACCACTGACCTCAGAAAGCTGAGCAGAAACTCTACCACTGAGCCACTGGTCCACATCACAAAAAAGTGATGTCAAATGAATTAGTCATGGTAAATACACAGTCAATTAATCTGATGTGTCTTGTAGTTATATCTGTACTGTTACAGAGAACATGGTCACCTCCTGGTCTACATCTTCCAAAGAATATTGAAGAAGCACATCTGCATAATCATAACCTTATGGGCATGGAAATAAATATACATTTTTCTTTCAATTGAGGAATTATATTATAAATTGAATTGCCATGACAAGAAAATCCTGCAATAAAAAAATGTATGATTTCAAGTTACTGATGATAATAATCTTTTGCTAACAATTTTCTGGACTAGATCTTCACCATGGGAAGTGGTATAATGCAATAACCAAGAGACCTCTTCATAGGGGGATTTTGGCATATTCTAAGCCCTGCCAACTGAGCAACTGATAATTTACACAATTATATAATTTCAAGTTACAAATAATCCTTTGTAAACTTGTAAGTAAATTTCTCTTACAAACACCTTCATATGGATGTGCTAGTTTTGGTTCACCAGCAAGGAATTACTTCAGTTTTGTGCTGACATAAAATGCAGCTTAGCAGCCTCGAAGAAGAGCAAAGTAGCAACAGTGAACTATTCTAAATACAAATAATTTGCATACAACTAAATGGTTTCAAGTATTCCTAACTCATATTAATAGTTATATTCAATACTGATTTGTCTGCACATAGTTATATGGTTTCAAGTATTCCTTTCCAATAATAAAAGTTTACAAACTGATCTATTTGACCCATAAATGTGACCCTAAAAATACTAACACTTGGATGCCTGTATCTATGTATATTTATACACATGCACATTTTATTTCATTTCCGTTAAATTCCTTACTTATTATCATAGGTCTTGATTGATGACATAAACATAAATAATCAAATTATATGAAGAGAAATTGTTCTAATACAATTTCAAATTTGTTAAATTCTATTATGAAAATTATGCTTGGGGATTAATTATTGAAAACATAAACACCTGAAAAATTCAGTTGACATTTTAGAAGTCATGTGGTGCATTTAATTTAACCTTTAATCATAATTAATCATTATCAGTTTAATTTGTAGTATCATAGAAGTTTTATTTGCTTATCCAGGCATATTTTGATGGAACCACTGTTGATATTTATGGAATGATGAAAATGAAATATATCCCTAAAAGAAAAAAGAAATCCTGAGAACACATCAGATCTTTGACCTTTCTCATACACACTATATTGTGAAAGTGAAAGTTGTTACAATCGAACAATTAAGAAAAACAAAACCAGGGAACTAAAGGAAAAATAATTTTCATGAAAAAAAAAATTCAGATGTTTTAAATAAACATTCTTTTCAGTAGTTTTGTTTATTTGTTTAATAATGTTTTAAATTTATTATGTCATTTTTGTACACACACACACACACACGCACACACACACATATGCATATAATTGTATGTCAGTTTGTACACATGGACACAGACACACAATTGTATGTCATTTTTGTACTCACACACACACACACACACACACACACACACAATTGTATGCTATTTTGTACACACACATACACACACATATATGACATTTTGTACACACACAGATATGTCATTTTGTACTCACACACACAGACATACACACACATAATTGTATGTCATTTTATATGCACACACATACTCACCCATAATTGTATGTCTTTTTGCTCTCACACATACACATACATATAATTATATGTCATTTTGTACACATAAACATACACACACACATATACACATACACATAATTGTATGTCATTTTGTACTCATGTACGCATACGCACATCCAATTTTATGTCATTTTGTATTCACACACACACACACACACACACATATATATAATTGTATGTCATTTTGTGCTCCCACAAATACACACGCACATAATTGTATGTCAGGGCACCCTGGGTGGTGTAATGGTTAGCAAGCTAGACAAGAAAGCCTTACAAGAGTGAATTTGAGTCTCATTAGGTGCTCTGTTTATACAGCTTTTTGGTGCATTTAAGCAAAAAGTTTAGTAAATTACACACACACACACACACACACACACACACACACACACACACATAATTGTATAATATAGTAGGGCTGAAATTTTTATTAATAATTATTCTAATTTTGTTAAATTCCTTAAAATGTTACTATCAAAAATAAAAAATGTTCCTATCTAAAATATTGAATATTACTATCTAAAAAGCAAATGTGAATGTATCATATTTCCATGACAACATATCAAATCGATGCAGTTAAAAATGGTGAAATATAAAGACACAATATGAGAATCAAACTTTGTTAATTTCTAAAGTTTTTCTATCGTTTCACTCTAAAAAATATTTTCATATATTTTTCGTCTCAAAGGAACTTGTACGATTCATCTGCATTAAAAACCAACTCTGTTTACCAAACAATTGTTTATCATGAATTTTAAATGAATAAGATATACTCTTCAATAGTTTCATTGATTTAATTTGTAAATAAGTTGTGTATATAGAATTATATACAAATGGGTGATGAAATGATTACTGTCATAGGAAAGGGACTTGGTAGGCTGAGTTTAATTTTTTGCTGATTTTGCTGTCAATAGCTTGAGACTTTCTTTGCATTTTTTAGTATATTTTTGAATTTTTGAGTCCCTGAATTATTACCATTACTGGCTGCTGAACTATCACCCTCATCAATATGATACAACTTCGCTTTTTGATTTTAGAAATCCTCAGGATGTAGCAATTATTTTCTATGGGTCTTCTAAGCAGCTCAAAAAATTCAACAAGTTGAAGGAAGTCAAACAATATCTGACCATTCGATTTATCATATCATATTTGAGAGAATAAAGAAAAGAATGGTAAAAAATCTGAAGGTAAATTGTCAATATTATTGTTGATTTGTTTGTTATTTAATGGTATATCAACCATCTTGGGTTATTTAATGCCAAATCCATCCTCTATGAAGAACATTAGTGGTACTTTTCAAACCTTAGCTAGGGAGATAAGGGGTTTCATACTTTTCCCAAGGGTATTTGTCTGAAAGTGAACATAATAGATAGCCTGAAGTTCGAACTCGTGTACTACATTTTTGCAGTCCAGTGCTTTAACCATCATTGCCATCACTCCCAGGTCCACTCTGGCCCGGAGTGATAGCACCTGATAAGGGTCCTATCAATCGGTTAAATAGAACTAACTGTGTACTTATGCTAAACTGAATTGTTTGAATTAGAACTGTTTAACTAAACTGAATTGCTTGAAATAAAAATGTTTTTGACAAATAAATTGTGTACTTACATTTAAATTGCATGCTTATGCTAAACTTTGTTTGAAATGGAATGGGTTTTGACTTTGAAACTCTACTTACACTAAACTGAATTGTTTAATATAGAACTGTTTTGACATTTACCTGAGTGTAAAGAAAATCTGTACTTATACTAAACTGAATTAGCTGAATTAGAATTGTTTGACTAAACTAAACAGCTGGAGATAGAAATGTTTTTGACAATTATACTGTGTACTCATGCTAAAGTGAATTGTTTGAAATAGAACTGATTATTTGCATAAAAATGGATTTAGCGTTAAATAATCTACAAAGGTTGATATACCATAAAACTCAACCAACCAACAAACCAACAAACCAACCAAGCAAATTATTAATTCTATTTATGTGATTTATGTGATATTATTAAGAAAGATTAACAGATAGTTGTCCCCATACAAAATGATGATTAAATTGGTTTCAACATTCTAAGGGCTCTAATTGATCCCTTGAAATAAAGTGGGATAGTGGGGAAAAAAAACAGTTATTAGCACTTGAACAATTTCTGAAGAGTTAGGATCTTTGAAATACAACATCTGTAGAGCATTACATAAGGTTTAAAAAGCTTCAACAAAGTCTTAAGTTGATTAAAAAACGAAAATACTTTTGATACATCTCAATTATTGTAGCATTAGATTAGGAAACATCTGTTAAGCACATGACACTCTTGTAAAGGGAGTATCCCGGTTATGTAGCTCTAAAATTGCCATTCTAGCAAATATATATATATATATATATATATATATATATATATATATATATATATTTCTTAACAAATAAATAGATAAAAGAGATTCATGACATACTGAGAATGTTAATATGTAATTCAAACAGTTACTTAAATTATGAACACTGGGTTTGGTTTATTTTTTGATGGGGCATCAAATCCTTGTGGTTTATCTAATTCCAAAATTAAAATCAATTTGCAAATATTTTATGGTGATCAGAGTTATATTTTTAATGGTCCATTGAATTTTTGAAATTGCATTTATTTTTGCTCATATTCATAAGATATCAAGTTTTCCTATCTAATACCAATAATTTGCCCAGAGATGTATGGTTTCATGTATTCCCATCTAATACTAATAATTTGAAGTTGGCAACCGTAGTTGATGGTAACCCGAAGGCTCCCTTTTTGAGAGCTACTACACTGAGGTGTAGGGGAGGGCGCTACTCCTTTCCTTGGATTGCTCTACTTTACCCTTGATCCTTACCTTATAATGCTGAGTGTTAAGCAAGGTAGCATGTAAATTTGGTGCCCTCAGTCGAGGGTGACCCGAAGGCTCTCTTTTCAACAGCTTCTTCACCGAGTTGTAGGAGAAGGCGCTACTCCATTCCCAGAATTGTTCCACTTGATCCTTGATCCTTTCCTTATAATACGGAAGGCTAACCAACTGGCATCAAGTACCATTTTTTGAGTCTTTGGTTTGACATGACCTGGTATTGAACTCCAGTCTTGCAGTGGCCTAATGAGAAGAGTGTTTGCCAATGGTCCAGAAGACTGGTGTTCAATCCCAGGTCAAGTCATACCAAAGACTCAAAAAATCATACATTATGCCCCCTTGTTTCACACTCAGCATTATAAGATAAGGATCAAGGTTAAAGTTGAGAAATCTGGGAATGGAGTAGAGCCCTCCCCTACACCTCAATGTAGTAGCTATTGAAAAAGGAGCCTTCTGGTCATCCTTGACTTAGGTCACCAAATTTACTTATATATATATATATATATATATATATATATATGATTCTGTTGTTTCAATTAAATATTGGGGGTATCCCTGTTATGTAATGGTTAAAGTGCTGGAATGCAGAATTGTAATAAGCAAGTTTGAACTCCAATGGTGGTGTTACATTTACTCTTGGACAAATACCCTTGGGAAAGGTATGAATCTTTTTATCCTCCCAGCTATAGGTTAAATAGTACCACTACTGTTCTTCTAGAAGGAAAGCTTTGGCATTAAATAACCTATGAAGGTTGATATGCCCTTAAACAAGAAACCAAACCAAACCAATTAAATATTTCAGTTGAATTAATTATTGATAATTCTGAGAAATCATCAAAGAAAAAGCTTGATGGAAACTACACAAGAATGTGACATGCTGTTTTGAAAAAACCCTTGAAGCAGCACCCAACAAAATTGCAGCTGTATGGTCATTTGCCATCTAATCTCACAAACCATCTAAGTAAGATGAACAAGACATACTGTGATGAACTGATAAACCACATCCTCTTGTGGACTATTAAACATGGACATACCAGTGTTGGTTGACCAGAAAAGATTTAAATAAATTTGTTGAGTGGATGCTGGATGCAGTCAAATGGACCCACTAAGATGGATGGCCTATAGTGACAGATAGCAAGAAAGAGTAATGGGAATCCATGTTAACAATACTACTTAATGATGATGATGATGATGATGATGATTAATTATCATATTCTTGAAAGATGAAATTGACATAAATAATTCAATAATCCAAATAGAAATTATTATAAGAGAATGATGAAAACTTTTTTTTGAAAGCTCAATTTTGTTTCAAAAGTTTTGATGGGTTAATTTGATTTTCAATTTATGTTAATTATCTTTAATTTCACCTGAAGGATCATATTTGCTTATCCCGACATATTTTTTAGGATATTCAATTGCTCAGCAACAACATTGAGAGTGTTAAAGGGAAATTTTAGCAAGAATTTAGAAGAGCTATTATTTCCATTTTGAAATCAAAATATTGTATGAATACAATCGGCTTTTGGTTAAGAGTTGGATATTTTAAACTCATTATACTAGTTGTTCAATAAGATTTTATTTATATACTATTCGGGGGCTCGCAAGAGTAGATAAAAAAGAAGAAAACTGAATTTTTAATGCATAGAAACGGCATGAGAGTGGATTTCAATAGAACAGGTGATGAAAGTATATATATATATTCAAAGATTGGTTGTGATTTAACTATTTGAAACCTGTTTACGCCAGGCAACAAGCACATTATGCATTATCATATTGCAAAAATATCTTTTTGACATAGCTTCTCATGAGATTCCAAAAGCTTCACATTTAAAAAAAATTTTTTTTTCAGTTGTATTAAAGCAGGAGAAATATTTAACTGAACAAATGTACTGGAAATAATCGACTGTTAAAATGCACAAATCAAAATCATTTTTGATAGAAACGTGCCACATAGAAAAAATTCAGAGCAAATCAGTTTGTGTAAAAAAAACATGTCGAGGCAGGAATTGATATTTGAAGTGAAATGGTTTATTACAAGAATTCTATCTAGAAAATTCCAGGCTGGCAAATTTATGAAAAAATACAACTGAGAGAAAAAAAAGTTAAAAATTAGAAAAAATTGAAAGTTAGTAAAAAACTTTTTAATTTAAGTTTAAGAGTAATAAATACATGATATGACCAAAATAAGGTATATAAAAGTGTAGACCATATTATATACATGATATACATGGTGCATTCAATAAGTTTACAGATTTTTTTGTACAGGTATGTAAAATTGTCGTAGACTCTTGAAAATTCTGGATGTTATTGCTATTTTTATGATTTCAGGTTCAAATGAACAGCTACAACAGGAATTGAAATACACTCTACTAAAACCTGATTGTCACAGCTGGTGAATTTCCAAAAATGCAATCTGGACATTAGAAGAATGATATGCTATAAAATTCTGTTTTAAACTTGGAAAAAATGCCATGCGATGAAAGCTGGATCTACTGCTATGACCCAGAGACCAGAGACAGAGTTCCTAGTGGAAGCATGCTGGCTCTCCCAGACCCAAGAAGGTCAGACAGAGCAAATCCACACACAAACTTTTGATGATCCTTTTTTTGACAGCACTGGCATGATCTACATGCACTGGGTTCCCACTCGACAGACAGTCAACAAGGAATACTATGATGAGGTTTTAAGGGAGTTCGGCAAGAGATTCCTTGGGAAGAGGCCTGCACTCTTCAAATCGGGTCAGTAGCATTTCCAGCAGGACAATGCACCAGTCCACAACTCTGTCCTTGTCACGGACTATTTGACCAAGATGGGCATCAAGACAGTTCCTCACCCTCCCTATTGTCCAGACCTTGCTCCCTATGAATTTTGGTTATTCCCTAAGCTCAGAGGCTGTTGTTGTGAGACAATTGAGGTGATGGAAGAGGCTGTGATGAAAGTCATTGATACACTAACACACTTGTACCGTTCCAACAACTTCAGGAGGGCCCCATGGAAGTCCTCTTGAGTGAGCTGTCAATGACCTTCATCACAGCCTCTTTCATCTCCTCAGTTGTCTCATAATGATGGCCTCTGAGCTTAGGGAATAACCAAAAGTCACCGTGAGCAAAGTCTTGACTATAGGGAGGCTGAGGAACTGTCTTGAATGAGCATCAAGTCAAATAGTCTGTGACAAGGATGGATTTGAGGACTGGTGCATTGTCTTGGTGGAAATGCCACTGAACTGATTTGAAGAGTGCTGGCCTCTTCCGACGGAATCTCTTTGTGAACTCCCTTAAAACCTCAACATAGTAACCCAAACCCTAACCCCAACCTTTTGGCCAATCAACTCTTGTGTTTTGACTTCCTTACTCCCCCCACACCTCTCATTATCCCTCACAGACTCTCTGCCTTCCTTGAATCTCTTATGCCACTCAAAAACTGATGCTCAATCCATTGAAGATGGTCAAAAAGCAGTCTGAAGCATTCCATACGTTTCTGTGGCATTTTTTCCAAGTTTAAAACACAATTTTATTGCATATCGTTCTTCTAAAGTGTCCTGACATCCAGATTGCATTTTTGAAATTCACCAGCTGTGACAATCAGGCTTTAGTAGGGTGTATTCCAATTGCTGGTGTAGCTGATCATTTGCAGATGAAATTATAAAAATTGGTCAGTCATCTCATAAGATGTATAGCAATAACTTACTGAATGTTCAAGAGTCTACAACAATTTTAAAAGCCTGTATAAAAAAGTCTGGAAACTTATTGAAGGCACCACATACACACACACATGCACACACACACACACACACACACATATATATATATATATATATATGTGTGTAATTATTTTCATTGTACAATTAGATGATTGTTATTTGCAAAGCTAAAGCTTAATTAATGTAGTAGTGAAGGTTTATGTAGGACCCTCCCTTCTTTTTTGATGAACTTGTAACAGAAGATTAGTGCCCCACCAGAGATTCTTTGGGTAGTCCTCATCAAGTATTAATTTCAGCATTTCTCCTTCTCTGATATATGTATGTATGTATGTATGTATCTGAAACAATCTGGACTATCTGTGGACCAATGGGAAAAAATGGCTTCAGATAGAAGTAAGTGGCAGAAACTGATTCACAAAACCATAGAATCCTTTTAGAATAGCCGTATCCAGTATAGTGCTTACAAACATCTGATTTGCAAAGGCAAACAGGGTCCAGCACCGGGTCCACAAAGTCAACATTCTAACCGTGACATATGTGGAAAATTGTACCTATCTCTGGCTGGTCTCAAAAGCCATATGTGTAAATGTGCAAAATACATCTTGCACCCAAATAATGTCACTGCAAACAAAACTGAACGGTTGTGCCAATCCTGTTGCAAAATCTGTTGCAGTTTGGCTGGCCTGAAAAGTCACCTACAAGCACATACAATTTAAGGGGGCAGTAGGGAAGGAAGGGAGAGGATATGAGATAAAGGAGGTGGTCACACTCGAAACTGAGAGGACATTCATCATGGATGTATGTAAGTTTGTTTTTATAGTACACTCTCACACATGCTTATATAATCATTTGTGAGTTCTATGATATTAAGTGTTTTTCTATAATATCAATAATCTATACATAATTATATATGATATCAAGTATTCTTATCTAATACTAATAACCTATACACAAGTATAAATGATATTAAATATTTCTATCTTATACTAATAATTAATACACACATATATATTTGCCCACTTGGCTGAGGCTGTAAAATACACTAACTGCATTTCTGCAGAGGGGTAACACCCTCCCAATGAGTGTCCTAGTTATGACATTAAACAATCTGATGGTGAGGTTCTAGTAATGCTGGAGCTTTGGGGAATACAGAGTACCCCTTCATTGCCAACACTCCCAGGTCCTCTCTGGCCTGGAGTGGTAGCACCTGATATGATCCTATCCATAGGTCAAATAGAACTAAACTGCATACTTATGCTAAACTGAATTGTTTGAAATGGAACAGTTTTGTATGCTAAACTGAATTGTATGAATTACATCTGTTTGATTAAACTGAATAGCTTAAAATAGAAATGTTTTTGACAATTAAACTTTGTTCTTATACTCGACTGAATTGTTTGAAATAGCACTGTTTATTTGTATGAAAATTGATTTGGCATTAAATAACCTACAAATAAAACACAAACAAACAAATAATAATATGATATTGAGTATTTCTATCAAATACTTATAATCTACACAGAATTATATATGATATTGAATATTCTTATCAAATACTTATAATCTTTATATAATTATACATGGGGGGAGTCTTTGTCGTGCAATGGCTACATGACATGGCAGATTCTTAGAACAACACTCATTAGAGCTTTTCCTTTTCCTAGATTTAATGTTTTATTAAATCTAAAGAGCCCAGTCTCTATTAATTCATAACTCATGGTGGAGGGGAGAAAGGTTCATGCCTTTCCCTCGAGTATCAGCAAGTATCTGCACAAAATGAAATCAAGGTCAAAGTAGGCAAACAGTCTTGAGGAAGAAAACTCTCTGATTTTAAACCTCCTGTCATCACATCATTGGTCAGCACGAGAGGATAAGGCTCATTACCCCCAATGTCTTTCCAACCCTGGGGAAACTCTGAGACCTACACTGGATGAAGAGAAAATGGACTGGAATTATTATATTGAAGCTGAGATCAATTGTTCAGATTAATCAATACATATATAATTGCTCATTGATCAAAATGCAAGACTTTGAAGCCATCAAGAAAATCTATTCATGCTTGGGTGACCAACAAATATGGCCAAAGGCCAATTTTTGTTCAAGTCAGAGATATCAGCCATTTGTTTATCAGATAAGTAATTGCAACAATACAGATTTTAAAGTGGCTTTTCCATTCTATCAACTCACAATGCTTACAAAAGAAATATCTATTACAATACATCACTTTAAGTAAGGATTGAACCTGGATAGGGCATATTAATAAATCGAAGATATAACTGTCCAATATACATTGGATTTTTTTTCTAAAGATGGAAAATCCTTTCTTGCAAATGCAGAACCAATGAAAACAACTGTAAAGTATTGATGATTTCATTGAATTATCCAAAAGAATAAGGAACAGAAATGTTCTGGCAAGAGTTGTAAATGATAAAGTAATAATGATTGATTTTTTGAAAGCAAATCAATAAATACAATATAATTTTGGAGGTGCTCGTGGTTTAATGGTTATTGTCGTAGGAAATGAGTCAAATGACATGAGTTCAAATCCTGGACGAGACTGATTGCATTTCACATTGCACTAATACCTTTGGGAAAGGTATGAATCCAATTATTCTCCCTTCAGCTATAGGTAAATAGTAGGGCAGACTAGGTTCTTCAGCCTTGGTGAGGCAACTAGTCTAGGAGAAGGAAAACTCTGAATTCAAACCTGTTAAACTCTGCTTAAAAATTGACTTTTTCTCATATCCTGCCGGAACGGAGGTGTTGGTAAATATAAATAAATACAATATAATAAAAAAGAGAGCTTTTCCTACAAGATGTTGTTAGTAATATTTTTTAAAAAACTTTTTCTCTTTCAGTATCACAGACATCAACACACGACTAACAAAAGCATGGACAGCTATCAATAGGCTATCGGTTATATGGAAGTCAGACCTGATTGATAAAATGAAACGTAATTTCTTCCAAGCAGCAGTTGTGTTGATACTGCTGTATGGATGCACTATATAGACACTAACAAAATGTATGAAGAAAAAGCTTGATGGCAACTATACAAGAATGCTGTGAGCAATATCGAACATGTCCTGGTGGCATCACCACACATAGCAGCAGCTGTATGGCCACGTACCACCCATCACAAAAACTATCAAAATTAGATGAACCAGACATGCGGGACACTGCTGGAAAAGCAGAGATGACCTCATAAGTGATGTACTACAATGGACCCCTTCACATGGCTGAGCAAAGGCAGGACAACCAGCTTGAACCTACATACAACAGCTCTGTGCCAATATGGGATGTAGCCCTGAAGACCTACTGGAAGCAATGGACAATAGGGAGGGGTGGTGAGAGAGGGTCAGGGATATCCATGCTGATAGCGTGACATGATGATGAATTCTCTCTGTTATTGTTCTTCTAGAAATTTTTTTACTGTAGCTCTAGGTAATTATTTGTCCCTTAAGACTGAGTAACAGCAAGTCTCCTCCAGGACTCATCTAAGCATGCAGCTAATTTTAATAGTGCTGTGGTCTGGATGGTCTCTATTTTTTCTCAGATCTCTTGTTCTCAAGTCTCTTTTCCTGAACTTTAGGGGACCACTAGAAAGGCACCAACAAAAGTTGGTGTCATTGTTGCCATGTTCTACAGCTTTATCAGCTCTCTAGCAACGTTGCTGTTAGTATTACTTTTAATTATTATTTTTCTTCTGGAGAGTTTTCCACACTAATGTTAGCTGATAGCTTTTCACTGGAATTTGAGAGACAGCATGTCTCCTCAAGTTTCTAAGACCCGTCTCAGTATTCTGGTCGACCTTGAAAATGATGTAGTCTGGATAGTCTCTACTTGTCCTCTGATTTCTAAGTCTTCCAGTCCCTTTACCAAACCTCTGGGTCTTGTTCCAAGTGTACATTATTATACACCTCATGAATTTTTCAGTTATGACTTAGGGACAGCAAGTTTCCACAGGTCTACAGGACTCTTCTAAGTATCCTAGCTGATCTCAACTGGGCTGTGGCCTGGATGGTTTCAATTTTAGTCTGATTACCTAGTTCTGCTACTCTTTTCTCCAGGCCTTTGTGGACTATTTCTTGTGCACCAACGATGATTGGTAACAGTGTGTCCTTCAAGTTCCATATTTTTTTCAGTTCTTTGGCAAAATTCAGGCACTAGTCTATCTTTTTGATTTATTTTGTTTTTCCTCAGACGTCAACTTAAACCTCAAAATGCTCTAGATAACAAGTTATTTTCTTCTGTTTTATTGACATTGCTTCGTCTTCTGGGATGGACTTGGTAATCTGTTTGAGTCTGAAAGTTCCAAGAATTTTCATTTTCTAGGAAAGATTCTTGTTAGTGCATATACCATTTGTAAGCATAACCAAATTTTAATCTCTTGCACAATTCCTAGTGGATCACCTTTTCACCCAATCATGCCTACTCTTGTATTCCTTTTGTGCATATTTTCTGCATTTGGTTGCTCTATGATTAATTGCTTCATTATTGGTTTTTATCAATTCTTGTTTCAGTTAAAACTCAACAAACACCTGGATAAGGTCATTGAAAGTTTTCTTTGTTTTAATACTTAACATCAAATGAGGGAGGATCTTCAATGCAAGGAAATGTGGTGATTAAAAATTTAATAAAAAAGAAAATGAAACAAAGGACTGAAATTTATCTGGATGGTGAGAATAAGCTTTGGAGTTCCATTTATATTTTTGATGGATAAATGGTTAAATGATTATTGCCTTGTAAGTATTATGTTTCTTGGTAATGTTTTAGAACCTTATTGTAGACCAAACAATTATTTCCATTGGCAAAATATTCTGTGGAAGTACACCAAAAAGGTTCTCGTAGATGAACAGTTATGATGATAGGAAGTGGATTCTACTTTCTGTGTTTAAATTCTGAAAGGAGCTGTTTGCATTTCACAAACACTAATATTATTGGAGAAGGTATGAATCCAACTATTCTACTTTGAACTATGAGTTAATTGTTGGGCAGCTCTTTAATCTTGGTAAGACAACCAATCTTGAACAAAAATTTTGAATTTGTTGGATCGTCAAGGTGAACGATACACAGAGAAGAATGAGTGCTTAATATATTTATTCAGTACTGGTATCTGATGCCAATGGATACATAAAAAAAGATACAGTACAATAAGTAACAAAAAATGAACAGGAGAATTCACAATATATTGAGGAGGGTCAAAATGCTGTATAGCCAACAAAGTTAGATTAGTCCAAATAATCATCAGCTTATTAAATCAACAGTATTTGTCGCACGCCTGACCAAACGGGTGAGTATGGCACAAGGCTTTTTTTAAGTTGGGCCATTGCTCACTATTCCTCAAAATGTCTCAAGCCCCATGGGTATTCCCTTAATAAGAGGCGCCTTAGGCGCCAGGCAATAAATCTTGCCAATCCGAGGAGGGTTAGGGCTGGAGGGGATGGCTTCCAGAGGCTTGAGGTATGTCAGTCTTGGCCGTGTGACATGAATGCTAGGCCTCCATGTCACTTGCGCCAGGCAGCTTTGGCTAACTACTGTATCCAGAGATGTGACACACCCGACCAAATCTGTGCTACTGAGACCACGGCCAGCCGAAGAGTGCCTCTTCTACTGGATCCAACTTATCAAATCAACCCTCGAAGTTTAATCATAGGCTATTTATGGAGATGAGCCAGTCCATCTGGTAGAGTGCTGAAGGGGTGTTTAGCTACACAAAAACGGAATTCATACTTGTTATAGATCTAGAAAGGGATGAGCTCTATGAGGCTAATCCTACCTAAGACATGCTCATGAGTAACATCCCAACAACTGAAAACCAGGTTACAGGACTTGAGAGAATCTGAAGTATGGTATTAATTCTGCCTATAACTGTATTAAGATTATCAATACATAGTTATATATGGAAACATTAAAATATCAACACTAATAAAAGACTGAAAAAGGCCGTTATTTTGTCTTATTTCAATTTATCTTTTCTGATCAGCTGTTCTCTATTTGAAAAAGTTTTTTTTATTGCTCTTGAGTTTAATTTTCTTTTTATCTGATGGAATCTGTTTTAAGGAAGCCTAATAGTATAAATATAGATTGGAATGGGAGTAAAAAAAAGGAGATAAAAACTGTGACTATGTGAGAAAAAATAAAAGAGACAAAAATAGACATCTATCTATATTTATATTAATGTATATATAAATATAATCTTGCCAACGAAAGAATAGACACATGAACGTCAGTAAAAACATTTCTTTATATAAATTTATTAATCCCATCCATACCAACCATCATCAGAAGATATTTATTTAATGACTGTTTGCATTTCAAGACTGAATATCATTCAAATGCCGCAAGAGGTGGTTTAATGATTTTAACATTCAACTTTACACTTGTTTATCAGTAGTTTCCAGAGTGTTGTTTTTCTTGAATATGCAGTTAAATATGAACATCAATCAAAAATGCAAAGAATTTAAAAATAACTTTTTAGACATTTTGATGAGTATTTGAGGGTTAAAATTTCACCATTTGATGTTGAAGTGGTAAGTGCAAATTAAAAAATATTTCTTATTGAAGAATTTATTGTAATGGCTATGGATCTTGAAACGAAATTGTATCTAAATATTTATTCAATAAAAATGTCAAAATATTTATTTTAGCTAATGATTAGATCTTATTATAATAGAGATTATGTGTTTGTAACCAAAACTATGTCACCACCAACATCACAATTCCCTTAGTTATTCATATTACATTTTCAATGATTATCAAATTATAATTACATAATCTTAATTAGCTTCTTATTCATTCATATTCTGTTGTCCATTTAATTTCCTGGGTTTCTTGTATTGATGTAATCTTTAGTTACTTTGTTTTGATAATGTGATAATTCAAAAACTTCCAAGCCTCACCCAGATTTCAGATTTGACATACACCTCTTTGCCTCACCTGTGCAGAAATTAAGACAGAAATCTGAATGAGATTTTTTAACTTCACAATAAGTGTTAGTGTTTTGCCACAACAAAAAAAAAAAATTCTTTTTTTGTGGGTTAATCTTTTTTCTAGTTTTTTGGATGACCTTATTGAGGGAATTTAGTATCTTTGTTATATATATATATTCTTGTCAATTCTAGAAACTCATCATAATAAATAGATACTAGGTCTTGAAACTCTTACTCCAATTGAACTCAACAAAAAATTAAACCACTTCACAACATTGCATTTAAATACTCAAATACTTATTAAAATGTTTAAAAAAATTACTTTAAAATATTGAATATTGTGAAGATCAAAACACAGGACAACAGAAAGTTGTCAATTTTTGTTTGGTTTCATTTAAAGGTAAATCAACCTTCATAGGTTATTTAATGTCAAATCCATCCTTGTATAAGAATGACAGTGATAATATTTAACCCATGGCTGGTAAATTCATACCTTTTCCAAAGGTTTTAGTTTGAAAGGGAATATAATAGCACAGCTAGAGTTCAAAATCGCTTATTTCAAGACTGCAATACTGCACTACAGCAATTATGCTTGGGGACAATATTGGCTTGGGTTCAGGGAAGGGGGTCCTGTTTAGCAAGACTGAGTTGATTTCTCAGCACCTGAGCCACCCTAAAAGGGAAATGGCAACAGGACCAAGAGTTTTTGAAATGGCCACATGAGTCTCAATTTGTGTGTGACTCCCTACAATAAAGTAACCTAGTGCCTAATTCTTTATGTATCTTTATCTATATATATGTGTGTGTGTGTGTGTGTGTTTAACAAATTTCTTATTGCACTATTCAGCATTATTGGAAGACGTATCTCTTTGCAGGAATAGAATTTTAGAAAATTCTATCAATAGTGCCATTCTTCTGTTCCAGTGCAGTAATTTAGTGGTGTTTGCAGATCCTGCTACATACCAGGGAATCAATTACTAATTTTTGATACATTTTGTAATAATGGAAGGTATATTATCTCAACTTCTTCTCCCTACTTCCACTTCTATGCTATGCAGCCATTTTTTTAGACTGTGTTGGGAATTGTCTTTCTTTTTCTATTCTACTCACATGTTTCATCGAAAGATTGTATTTTTTCCAAAACCATGAAACTTTTCATAATGAAGCTGACATGAAGAGGTGAGAAAACATTTCTTTATTCTAGGTTTTATCTTGCTCTACTTGCCAGTATTTGAGCACTTTGTTGATTTTAGAAACATGTTTTTCGAATGATTTGTTCATATGTGTGTGTGTGTGTGTGTGTGTGTGTGTTTGTATATATATATATGCATACACACACTCACACATATATATTTACATGCACAAATACACTAATAAATATACATAAACACTATCAGTCTAAAGTATGTGTTATGTGTTATGAAACAAGTAAAGCCCCACAATAGTTCTATTTGTTATACAAAATACATGTCTTCATGAGCCACATTAAATACAAATTAAACCCAAAAACCACAAAAACTTAAACATTCAAGTCGTCAAAATGATTCCATTTGGCTATAATCACTGCTTCACAGATTCTCAGCATTCTTTCCACTAAAGACTGGAGGTAGACTGAAAATAGTTCTACCAAGCATTCCTGCAAGAGTTGCCACACTTGTGGCTTGTTTAGCTCTGACTTTTCTGTCAAGTTCATCCCAAACCAGTTCAATGGGATTCAAGTCCGCTGATTATGCCAGCCAAGACATCAGCTGAAAGACATACTGTTCTTTGCTTTTAGTGGACCTTTAGTAGAGTCTAGTCATATGCTTTGAGTCATTATCTTGCATGAATACAAATCATTGACCCACAAGTCACTTTCAACATGGGATCATGTGGTGCTGTTGTATGCAGTGATAGCTGGTCTGATTCAATTTGCCCTTTACCTGATTCAAATCCCCACCTTTGCCATTGGTAAAAGGCCCCTACTCCATAACAGAGCTTCCTATATGCTTTATGGTTGGTGTGATACAGGGGGTTGCAGCTCTTTCAACCACTATTCAACTCACATATTTGACCCAAAGATTTTGAACTTTGATTTGTCAGATCAAAGGACTTTATTCCACTGATCTTTTATTCAGTCTTTGCCCACTGGATCATTTTTACATTGTTTTGCTTTGTCAACAGTGGTTTCTTAACTACAATTCAGCCATATAGGCCAGCTTCACAGAGTCTCTTCCTTACAGTGGATGTTGACATATTTTTTTCATGATATTAGTTCACTTGTGTGATGATGTTTGGAGCAGTCAACCTTCTATCATGCAAGCTGATTATTCTGATGAAATTATCCTCTGAATAAGTAGAACAGGTAGAAACTAACAAGAAGTAATTCAAAACCATAGAGTCAAACGCAAGTTCCAGTGGTGGCATAATGTAATTTTTGGAAAAGGTTTTATTCATGCTCAGTTCTAAAAAAGAAAAATTCCTTCAAATCGATTTTTCTTAAGATACCTGATTATGCTAAGGTCAAAGTTACTGAGGAAAACTCATATGTAATATAATAAGTATATCATTGTGGCACTTAATTGTTTCATTAAAAATAATATTTTTCAGATGAGAATGAAAACATTTTTGAGGGTTGCTAAATACTTTTTGCTAGTAATGTATATACATATATATATATATATATATATATATATATATATATATATATATATATGCATACTGATACTTAAATACACAAAAATACACACACACATACATATCTATACGGGGAAGTTTCCATGGCATAGTGGCTAGCATGCTGAATGGTGACATTGTAGTAATTGAGTCCAAATTCCAGTTGTGCTATTATGTTCACTTTTGAACTAACAACCTTGGGAAAGGCATGAACCTCCTTATCCCTTCCAGCTGTGGGTTAAACAGTTCAACTACTGTTTTTCAAGAAGGATAGCTTTGGCATTAAATAACCCATGAAAGTTGATATGCTTTTAAATAAAGAAATCAAAACACAAATTTACACTCACACATACTGATATACCTATTATAAACTAGGCCCTGAGGTAAGATCAAAAGGATAGATATCTTGCAAGAATGGCCGTTAGTAAAACAATTGTACAACTGAAATAGTATATGATTGAAATTACTTCAAGATTATAGAAATTTTAGAAATAATCTCTCAATAGTTTTAATCATAATCACAGAAATTATAGAAATGGCAAAAAATTAGCAGGAAAAGAATGGAGCTTTGTAGAGATAACAAAAGAAGCGCAAGGTGAAAAGTCTCATTAGTACTTAACCCATCGGCCATTTATTCACTGCTCTAGATCAATTGAATAAGAAAAGTTTTACATGTCTTTTAAAGATCAGTGAAAAAAAATCAGGTCAAAGATAATATGTTAGTCTAGGCTTCCCACATGCTGTGTCATTAGCTAAACTGACAAATATTCTGTCCATCTCTTTCCAAAGACATCTTTTGCCAGTAATGATTTTATTTTTTACTCAGTGACTAGAGAAGGTTGCTACAGTGATTGTACTATCTTTTAGACATAGGTTTAGAAAAAAAAATGTTAATTGTTTACAGGAGAAGCTGAAGCTAATTTTAGAGAAAGAAAAAATCTTCCCATATAATCGCTGAACTTGTGGGACAAAAATGATTATACTTCACAGATTCCTTTTTTATTTTCCAACCCTGTTCACAGCACAATGAACAGTGTCTGTCATTATATATATATATATATATATATATATATATATATATATATATATATATATGTCTATATGGGTGTGCATGGCTGGGTTTACATATATAACTACATAATTATTTAGAGTATTTTTAAAAAAATCTGTTTTAATTTATTTTCTTATTTTTTCTTTCCTCTTCCTTCTGCATATAAATAGATATGAGATTATATCTGAATAGTTACACACACACACACACACACACACACACACACACACACACACACACACACACACACACATTATATACTTTTTTGTAGTGGTAGGTGTTTTTTTGTTCTGGCTTCCCCTTAGTTCCTCCGCCATGCAGTCATTTTTGCATCGTTTGAGGAATATTGAGTTTTTATTAGACTTTCATCATCCATTCTACTCACCCACTACCTCAAATGACTGGATTAAAAAACATACGAGAAACTCATAGTCAAGAGATTTTCGTGGGGATGTGCATAGCCATTAATTTATTTTCGGTTTTTTCCTTCTCTTTTCATCAGATTTTAATTTAAAGGAAAATCTTTTTACTAATCATTTCTTTCTCTATATGAAACATAAATAATTAAAAAAATGATATTCAGCAAATATGCAGATCCCATAGAATTAACATTTGATTGCAAGTTGATTTGGAATGGCATCATTCTATAATTTGAAGTTTTAATAAAAGAAATTTCACTGTAATTTTTGCTATGTTGTTTTTGGAATGCCAGTTTCTTTTTCTTTGTTTGTGTCATTCTTTCATATGAATTCTTATAAATACGAAGGATGTAGGAATCCATTATTTGAATGGAGAAATCTGACAAGACCCTTCTACAAATCTACCTGTTTATTTTAAATAAACGTTAAACTGAGTGAATGGATACATAGTTATTTACCCAACCTCTGTGCAGTGACAGGATGCAACACAAGGTCACTTTTTAAGTGGACTTAACAGGTTTGAATGCAGAGTTTTCCTTCTTTCATACTGGTTGCCATAAGATTTAGTGCTATGTAAAATGCAAACAGAATTTGAAATCAGATCTTAAATATAGCATGGTACAAAAGCCACTTTTCATTTTAAAAAATGGACAACAATAAAAATGATAAATAAAAAAGAATATCTGCCCTGTCAGCTAGGGCTGTAGATTTCATTGATTACACCTTTGCAGAGAGGTAAATATTCCAAATGAATGTCCTGGGTATGACACTAAAATGCAGGCTCCAGTCTAAAAGCTTTGGGAGTAGGTAGAGTATCCTTTTATTGCCATTAACCCCAGGGCCACTCCGACTCAAATTGTTAGTACCTGTCAGGGTCCCACCTATGAGTCAAAGAGAACTGCTCAATAATTAACAAAAAAATATTATGAGTTAAAATTTGAAACCATACAAATATGTACAAATTATTTATATTACATAGGACTACTTGATCTATAAAATCACTCAGGTTAAATAATGATACTTAAAATCATTTAATTGTGCGCAAACATATGATCTTTTACAAAGTTACCTATAAGCTATTTACTCATAAATCATATTTGACAAGTCCCTGTGGCATCATAGCAAAACCATTTAGACTCTAGTCAAGCTATCAGATTCACTTTTTGAATAATACTTTTAGGAAAGGTATGAATCCTCTTCTCTCTCCTAGCAAGTTAAAAAGTTGACCTTAGTCGAGGGTGACCTTTTTTTTGAAAGCTACTACATCTTGGTGTAGGGGAGGGCACTACTCCTTTCCCTAGATTGCTCTACTTTACCTTTGATCCCTACCTTATATTGCTGAGTGTTGAGCAAGGAGATATTAATTACCATTTTTTAAGTCTTTGGTATGACGCGACCTGGGATTGAACCCAGGTCTTCCTGGCCATTTGCAAAAACTCTAACCATTATGCCAATTTTTATGGGATAGTTTTAGAATTAAATAACCCTCAAAGGTTGATATGCCATGAAATAAAGAAACCGAATCAAAACCAAAAAGAACAAAGACATTTTTATTTAATTTAACTATATTTTGGTTCATAGAAATAAATTTGAACTAATTGTGATGTGAAATGTAAACATCTTTGTCCAGGGTTTGAACTCAGATTGCTAATTTCATATCCTATGACAGGAACCATTAAGAATGTTAAAGTTGTCTCTGATGTAAGTTTGTATAAAGAAATTTCTCACTTTTAAAAAACATTCTTAACATAAATAACTTTTCTTTAGCAAAAATATATAATCTTAATTTCTCTGCTCCTATTACCAAATTCCTGGAAATATCAAGGAACAAACATCTGATACAGATTAAAACAAAAGAAGACAAAAAGAATGGGTAAAATCAGAGAAAATATCAAATTTTAAATTTTCTTTTCCATGTTTCAATATATTCACTTAGAACAAAGGAATCTATTTAAAAATGAGAAGATTGAGTATATAAATAAGAATGAAATGCTTTAAATAAGAAGATATTTAAGATTAAAGATTAAGTAACAATATTTTCTTCCAACATTTTATTTTTAACATAAAAAAAATGATTAAGATTACATGAATATTTAAAATCATATCAGATTAGTTTTTTTTATATTGAAAAATATATCTTATAAATTAAGTAACCACCAGTTATTATGTCATGTCAAAATTAGGATTAAGTAGACAATATTCTTAGCCTATATATATATATATGTGCATACAAACACAAGTATGTAATATCAGATATGTAAAAATGAGAAATTAAATTAAATTATTAAATCATAAATATAAAATTATTTTAGAGAAACTTAATCTAAAAGAGCTTAAAATAAGGATATGATGCTCTAGATTAAGAAATTGTTTAAGTAAAAAAATTCCTCCCATCAATATATATATATTTATCACTAATATATAAAATATATATAGATATCACTCATATATCATAATATATATATATATATATATATATATATATATATATATATATATATATATATATATATATATATTTATCACATACACACACACCCACAAATATATATATATATATATATATATATATTTTTTTTTTTTTTCATCATACAACGTGTGAAAGCATGTGCGATACCCTAGCCTCATCAGCCGCCAACCAGGGTGATAACACAGTTTCGGTAGCTCAAGGCGGCTATATATATGTATATATATATGTTATATATATGTATATATATGTACATATATTCATATATACATATTGTAGCCATATATCACTCACATATATATATATTATACATACATATCATACACACACACACACACACACACACACACACACACACACACACACACACCTTTACATTACACTATAAATATAGATACAGAAATACCGTTATATATATATGTGTGGGTTTTATGGCATATCAACCTTTGTAGTTTATTTAATGCTGAATCCATTTTTATGCAAACACTCAGTTCTATTTCAAACAATTCAGTTGAGCATGAGTACACAGTTTAATTATCAAAATAATTCAGCAATTCAGTTTAGTCAAACAGTTCTAATTCAAACAATTCAGTTTAGCATAAGAATGCAGTTTAGTTCTATCTAACCGACAGATAGAGTCAGCATATTCTACAGCCCCAGGCAACAGGGCACTCTTATGAGGTGCTGCCACTCGGGACCAGAATGGACCAGGGAGCAATGACAATAAACGGGTAGAACACATTCCCTAAAGCTCTAGCATTACTGGAACCTTACCACGAGATTGTTTAGTGTCATATCCAGGACGCTCAATGGAGGAGGGGGTTTTACCCCTCTGCAGAGAAGCAGTTGGTGTATTCTACAGCCCCAGCCGACAAGGCCAAAACCTATTGAACAACAAAAACAAATAACACTTATCATCTACTAAACTAAATTTAAAACATCAAACCTCCAAGTTATAAACTCTCCTAAAACTTCCCTAAACCAAACCAATGTAGTTTATTAATTTACATTCCCATTTCAAGAGTACCCCTCAGAAAACAACTTAAAAATTAATACCTATATTACCACACTACAGCAACACCCATCGGTTGGCTTACATACCATCTCTCAGACACAAGTACCATAAAACAGCATCTAATAACAATACATCTAAGCTAAGCTTATTAAATAACTATCAGGGCTTCAGTGATATATACATTTATATTCAGTGAAGTAGAGTCAATGGGCAAATAAAAACGTTGAGAGAAGGCCCTGAAACGGTGCACATTCTCTCCTGTTGACCCTAATATTTTTTAAGGAATAAGGCTAAAAGTTTCATTCAACAAAGAAAATCCCATTATGTAGAATTACTCTGTTGAATGATAATGGCAAGAGTATCATCTGTCTCTCTGCTCACTTTTTGGTAGGTATCAATTACTTATTAGTAATATACTTCTAATAACAATATATAACACAGACACTGAAAATCTGACATCTTCTAAGACACAAAAGATTCTTAATAAAAGAAGCCTCTATGAAAATAGCAATAAAAATTGCTGAAAAATCCATGAAGCAATATACATTGAAAATAAAAAAAAACCTAACATAAACAAAATGGCATTTAACTGATACCTATACACAAACATATTAATTAGGTAGCCTTAGCAGCCCTCCTAACTGAAAGGAACAACCACATATAATAATTAAAAAGAATAAAACAAAAAAAAATAGCCTTCCAAATAAATAAAACTCATACCAAAAAAAAAAAAAACCAAAACAAAACCAACAGTTTCCTTGAGAACGAACAGAAATATGGCTGAAAGTGCTTGGGTAAATATGGGACACTTTCTCCACAATTTGGATCCCAACATATAAATAGAAACA
This sequence comes from Sepioteuthis lessoniana, assembly GCA_963585895.1. Taxonomy (NCBI): domain Eukaryota; kingdom Metazoa; phylum Mollusca; class Cephalopoda; order Myopsida; family Loliginidae; genus Sepioteuthis; species Sepioteuthis lessoniana. The sequence continues at coordinate 24,486 of CAUZXS010006162.1, forward strand.
AGAAGACTTGAAGATCGAAAGAAAAAAATACTCTGAAGTCAATAACAAAGTCTATTTGAACAATTAACTTCCACCAAAATTGTATATGTATATATAAATAAGTATATTTGTCACTATATATATATATATATATATATGTGTGTGTGTGTGTGTGTGTGTGTGTGTGTAAGCATTTATATATATATATATATATATATATATATATGTATATATATTACACAATATATGTATGTATTTGTACACACAGATTTATATGTATATATATTACAGTATATGCATACATATATATATATGTGTGTGTATTACATGCTCTCTATTACCATATATGTATGTATGCATATATATATATATATATATATATATATATATATATATATATATATATAATATCACTTACACCAATACATAAAGATATATATATATATATATAATATTTACATATACATACATACACACACCCACACGCACACACACACACATACACCGATACACACTTGCCCAGTTGGCTGGGGCTGTAGAATGCACCAACAGCTTCTCTGTAGAGGGGTAACTCCCCCCAATGAGTGTGCTAGATATGACACTTAGCAATTTCATGGTAAGGTTCCAGTAATGCTGGAACTTGGTGGAATGTGTTGTACCCGATTATTGCCATCGCTCCTTGGTCCACTCTGGCCCTGAGTGGTAGCGCCTGATAAAGGCACCCTGTTGCCTGGGGCTGTAGAATATGCTGACTGCGTATAGGTCCCTATCTAAGGGTTAAATAGAGGTAAACTGCATTCTTATGCTAAACTGAATTGTTTGAATTAGAACTGTTTGACAAAACTGAAATGCTTGAAATAGAATGGTTTTGACAATTAAACTGTGTACTCATGCTAAACTGAATTGTTTGAAATAGAACTGAATACTTGCATAAAAATAGATTTGGCATTAAATAACCTATGAAGGTTGATATGCCATAAAACCCAAACAACAAACTAACCTATACACATACACCTATACACAAGTATATGGTCATCAAATTTACATATGTATATACATCGATCTGTTAAATATATATGCAATCAAATAACTCCCATATTCAAGCATCATAGAATTGGTGTTGATGCGTGCGCGGGGAGGATGTGTCATTCAGAGATATCAAAATAAAAATCCCAGATAGGGGGATGTGAATGACATCGTGCACTGGAAGCTTGGGCAGAGGATTTTTGCAATATGAGAAAAAGCAGTGAGTTGAGTTTTGCTGTCCGAAGAAGAAGGTTGACTTTCAGAGCTCACTGAGGCCTTGCAGCAGGTGCCGCATATGGTTTGGGGCAGATGGAAACATCGTCATAGAAAGATTGTGCCTCTCTCTTCCTTATGTCAAAAAACCTTTTAACTGAAAGGTAATAAAAATTTTCATACATGAACTAAGAAGTCTTAAGTGTTTTTTGTGTTTTGGGATTCCTACGTTATCTATATATATGAGTTATGAACATTCTATGTATATTTCCCGCATCCGTATATCTGGCTATGTTAAATTTGTATTTTTTTACACTCCAATTATATGAAGGAATATTTAGTTTACCTATTGTCATCACAGAAAACGGAATCAGTGACCTGAGCTCGAATAATAAACCCACCTGTTTTCATTTCATTTCCCAGTAATATCCTTGAGGAAGGCTTGAATCTATCTCTTCTTTCTTCAGTTATAATTATGTGGGGCACACTGGCTCCTTTAGTCTTGGTAAGGCAAGCAGTTTAGCACATGAAAACTCTAATTTCATATCATCTATACTCTACTTAAAAATCTAGCCTTGTGTCACATCCTGCTCACGGTGGAGTTCTTGGGTAAATAGATACACTCCAATAATAAAATAACTTGTAAATATTTACTTATCTTTTGTATTTTCAGAAAAGATGCAAAAAAACAGAACCTAATGATTTAGTAGAATTAGTCGCATTATCTGACAGGTGCATTTTAGAATATTTCAAAATACACTACGATTGTCATGAAAAAACTTGTTCAAGAGTAAAAGAAAGTTAACCAAAAAATCATTCTATAAAGAAAGATGAAAGATTTGGAAACAGATAAAGGGTGTTTTGTGCCAGAAAAATAATTTCACTTAAAAGGAATGCATTCTTAGCTGAAGTATTTTCTTTTGAAAATATCCAAAAAATATTTGTTTTTGATCAGATATTTTTGAAGAAATAAATGCTGTTTTATAGAAAGGAAGATAGTAAGAGCTTTTTTTTCTTGTTCTGCATAAAATGGAAAATAAGATTAAAAATATGAAAATGCCTGATCTGATTATTAAAAATAATTTTTTTTTTAAATCAGGTGTATTTTTTTAATATAAGAAATGCAAAATATTTTTGAAAGTGAAATATAATAATAAAAAATTAAAAACCTGGCAGACTAGAATAAAGAAAAAAAAATGAATTGAATAAAATTGAATTAAATAGATAAATTATATAGGAATAAAATTTCATAATTTAATAAAATTGCATAAGTATCTATAAGGAGTGTAATTATTGTTGAATTAATGTATATATTCATATTTTTAGTTGCAAAGTTTCACTGTTGTAGAGTTTGGTAATAAATAATTCCTAATAATGTATATTTTGATGTTACAATATTTCTCTGGAGATAACAAAATCATGTTGTAAAATGCAGTAATTAACTAAAACATTAGATTGCCCAGTTGGCCGGGGTGGTAGAATACAATGATTGCTCCCCTGCCAAGGGGTAAGACCCCCCTCCAAACCAGTATCCTGGATATGACACTAAGCAATTTGATGGTGAGGTTCCAGTAATGCTGGAACTTAAGGGAATGTGGAGTACCCCTTCATTGCCATCACTCTGTTCTGGAGTGGTAGCACCTGATAGGGTTCTATCTATGGCTAAAAAAGAACTAAACTGTGTACTTATGCTAAACTGAATTGTTTAAAATTGAATTGTTTTTGACATTGAAACTGTACTCACGCTAAAGTGAATTGTTTGAAATAGAACTTTTTTGAAATTCAATTTTGTGGACAAAAACTATACTTATACTAAACTGAATTGTTTAAAATTAGAACTGTTTTACTAAACTGAATAGCTTGAAATAGACATGCTTTTGACAATTAAACTGTGTACTTACATTTAAACTGTGTACTTATGCTCAACTGAATTTTTTAAAATGGAACTGTTTTTGACATTGAAACTGTACTTACGCAAAACTGAATTGTTTAATATAGAACTTATTATTTGTATAAAAATGGATTTGGCATTAAATAACCAACAAAGGTTGATATGCCATAAAACCCAAACAACCAACTAACTAAAACATTAAAAAAGAAATCCAGATCTTTTGTTAAGACTTTGAATATGCTGACTGCATCCTCTGCTGGAGCAAAGTCCCGGCCACTCCCACCCAAAAGAGGTTAGGTCTGGTTCGGTTTTATGGCACATCAACAATTGTAGGTCATTTAATAACAAATCTTGTTTATTCATATATATTAGTTATATATGATTAGTCAACACAAGTTCAAAAAGATAAATAGTTCCAAGTATTGCTATGTATCATTAAAATCAGTCATTTGTTTACACACAGTTAAATGATCAAACACTTCTATTTCCAACCAATCAATTTAGCATAAGTCAACAAAGTTAAATGGTTCCAAGTATTGCAATGTATCACTCACACTTTAATCAAGCATCAGTCATTTGTTTTCACACAGTTCAATGATCAAACAGTTCTATTTTAAACAGTTCAATTTAGCATAAGTCATTTGTTTGCACTCAATTTAAATGTCAAACAGTTCTATTTGACCCATAGATAGGACCCTATCTGATGCTATCACTCTGGGCAAGAGTGGACCAGGGTGCAATAGCAATGAAAGGGTACTCCATATTCCTCAAAGCATCAAGACTCGAGCCACACCATCAGTTGGCTTAATATCATATACAGGACACTTGTTGGCGGGGATCTTATCCCTCTGCAGAGATGCAGTTGGTGTATTCTACAGCTCCAGCTGATTGGGCTACTCCAAAAAGGTGTTGTCTTAGGTTGGATACTAAACTGCATTTGCTAGTAAGTTTCCAGTTTTGGAGGTCTGAGGAATTGCCATTACTTCTAAGCACACTTTATGGTAATAACGGTCAAGAATTATCAGACATAACGTTCAATACTGTCTGTAAATTATTTGTATTAAGAATTGTTCGTTGAAGCTAAGGTTTCTTTGGTTTCTTTTGTTTAATGGCATATCAACCTTTCTTGGTTATTTAATGCTAAAGCCATCCTTCAAGAAGAACAGTAGTGGTACTATTTAACCAATAGCTGGGAGGATAAAAGGGTTGATACTTTTCTCAAAAGTATTTGTCCGAAAGTGAATGTAATAGCACGACGGGAATTTGAATTCACTTACCATGATTGCGCGGTCCAGCGCTTTAACCATTACACCACGAGGACACCTCCTGTTTACTAAGGATTATTACAATTAGTTACTTGAAACCATATAATTGTGTGTAAACGAATCATTATTATCAAATAGAAATAAGTACTTAAAACCACGTGATTGTGTTTAAATTAATCTCAGAAAGAATTACTTGAAATCATTGAGGTGTTTGCTGATTATTTGTATTAGACAGGAATTCTTGATATCCTTTAACTGTGTGCAAAAATCTCAAGAAACAACTAAGCAAAAAAGTAAATAAAATTATAAAACATGCAAAAATTGCTGACCTGTGGGCATAAAATAAACCTAAATGAGTAGATATTAAAATCAATCAACCATAGAGAAAAAAATCCAGTAAAACACGGGCATTAATGGATAGCAGTTGAGTTAATTTTTCTGACAGATTAGATTTTCACCAATCGGAACAAAAATTTATCCTTTGATGAAACGAAAGAAAGTCATCATTAAACAAGTCAATGAAATGCTTTAAAAAAAAACAAAATAAATACGAAAACTGAACCAAAAAATTAAGCCTGGAAATATTACCTTATTTGTTTCAGTAAACAGGATGTATTTTTAGTGCAAGGATGTTCAGGAAAAAAAAAGAAAGAAATTCAGGTTTCTTAGCATTTGAAAAAAAATTAAAAAGCAAAACAAAAATATATGGAAAAAGTTTATAAGTTAGCTATGTTGAAATTAATGGACTATCAATTTGAACAACTATGAACTGGCTCAATACTTAGATAGATGACCACTAAATAAGAGTAGGTAGTGTAAGCAACCTAGGGCCTGTGTACCCAAATAAGCTGCGCTTAGTAAATTCTAAGGATATTGTTGGAAAAGAATTGAAATATTGTCATTACTTTGCAATACATCAATGATTAATGGTTGTGCTTTTGTCATTGATAAATGAAATCTAATTTAAAAAGAATTGCATCCATTTTATTCTCATTCTGGAAAATGCAGTATTATATTCTGAACAATATAATATGTGCACGTTCATATGCCTTCTCATAAGCCGATGATGGATAAAAAAGAAAAATGAAAATTCTATCCCGATGCATGTCGGGAATAATTTAGAATAAAACTTTGAAACAAGAAAGCTTTCTACAAAAATAAATCTAAACAAACCCAGTAACAACAGACTTGTTTTGTTTACTTATTTTACTTGTTTGGTGCCTAAACAGTAGATGAGTTATTTTTTCTTTTAAACTACAATTCACAGCTAAACATACGCATGGAAAGTTTACAATGCTATGTAGAGTCATAGATGGAAAATATTCTGAAGATCAACGGGTTAGCAAAATAGAACAAAATTGATTGAAAATTGAGTTGGATATTTATAGGGTTTATGCTGATTCTGTTTACTTGATTGGCCGAGGGACTCTTACAGTGAAATTGAATTAAAATTTAAGAATTCTTTTTACAGAGGCAATGCCATTCCTTGAATTTATTTTTTGGAATAAGTCTAATGTTAAGTATAGGCAAATATACATTATGTAGATATCAGAAAACAAGCGCATACACACAAAATATATGCATTCATATATGTACATACATGTATACATAAATATACCAAATATACACGCATATATATATATATATATATGTATGTATGTATTTATATACATGAATATATATATATCTATGAAGGAAAAGATAAATATATACACATATGTATATGACTAAATAATATGACTAAATATATATACATATACAAATATATATATATATATATATATATATATTATACAAAAATATGTATTCACATTTATACACGCATTTACATATATATTCATTAAGATAAGCATATATATATATATATATATATATATATATATATATAGAGAGAGAGAGAGATCCGTGGTGTAATGGTTATCGTCGAAGAAAATGGACACGGCGACATGTGTTGAAATCCTGGACGAGACTGATTGCATTTCACATAGCACTAATACAAGAGAAGTGACAGAAAAAAAAATGGACACCTATTTTAGCAGTTTAAGAAATTTTAATCGTTTTCAAAATATGTTATCATGCACACGCATAAAATGATATTTAAATTGTGTACCAACTACAAGATCTTCATATATATATATATATATATATATATATATATATATACGTGTAAATATATATATATATATATATACACATATATATATATATATATATATATATATATATATATATATAAACTTCTTCATATATATATGTATCCATAAATACTTATAGATATGAATATATATATATATACATTTATGTATACACATCCATATATATATATATATGTGTGTGTGTGTGTGTATAAAGAACGATGTATTTATATATATCTTTCGTTAATCTATTGAAAATGCTCCTAATACATATTTATCGACCCATTGGGTAGAGTGTTCATTAATGGCCCGGGAGACCGGTGTTCAATCCCCGGTCGACTCAAACTAAGGACTCAAAAAGTAGTATTTGATACCATCTTGTTTTACACCCAGTATTATAAGGTACGTATCAGAGGTAAAATTGAGCAATCCAGGGAAAAGAGTAGCGCCCTCACCTACACATCGGTGTAGTAGCTAATGAAAAGGGAGCCTTCGGTTCTTCTCGACTACTGTCCCCAACTAACTTACTTTATATATGAATACTTATATACACACAAATATATACTTTTACATGCACATATATATACACAAATGTACACGCATATTTACGTATATATATACTCATAAATATATAAATTAACGCACACATACACATCTATCTATCTATCTATCTATCTATCTATCTATCTATAAACAGAGACAGAAAAGAAATAAATAATAGTAAAACGAAACAGTTTTAATACTGCGAAATAGCTCAGATGTCAACGAGCACAAATGTATAAAAATAAAAATTATGTCTCAGTTTTTCCTAATTCTTATAACTGAAAATATCACCAAAACAAGAAAAAAAAAAGAGTAATCATTTTAATTTATATATAAAGAGAAAAAGACTTTATTGGTTTATTGGTTTTATAATTGCTTGGCCATAGTTATTGTGAGATGGAAATTCAGGGCCTCTGAATTCCTTTTACCAATTTCAGGAAATGGAATATTTCGATATTTGTGAATAACGTTTGCATTTCTAGCTCTAATTTGTTCAAAATTGGACCGTTTATAAACCGATCCCTTTAGATAATCCAGCGTTTCCTCACTGATCGTTTAAATATATCTAATTATCGACATATGCGGTAATTTCATGAGTATTTTCAGTGTCAACGTTTTTTGTATGAGTGAAATCTTCAGTTGGTTGGTTGGTTGTTTTGTTTTACGGCGTATCAACCCTTTTCGGGTCATTTAACGCCTAATTAAATTTCAAACAATTCAGTTTAGAGTAAGCACATTTTTTGTTTACAAACGGTTAAATGTCAAAACAGTTCTATTTCAAACTATTCAGTTGAGCATAAGTACACTGTTTCAATGTTAAAAACAGTTATTTTTCTAACAATTCAGTTTAGCATAAGTACACAGTTTACTTCTATTTGATCCATAGATAGGACCCTATCAGGTGCTACCACTCCAGAATAGAGTAGACCTGGAAGCGATGGCAATAGAGGGGTACTCCGCATTCCCCAAAGCTCCAGCATTACTGGACTCTCATCATCAAATTGTTTAGTGTCATATCCAGGATACTCGTTGGTGGGTGTCTTACCCCTCTGCAGAGGAGCAGTCAGTGTATTCTACAGCCCCAGCCGATTGAGCAGGAAATCTTCGTTCTTAAGAATATTATTGCTCAGTATCCTAAATGACTAGAGTTAAGGAGGCCAAAAAAGGTCATAATTCACGTGTTCTGGGAAGCTATCAAGTCTCAAAACAAGATGGCTGTCCAGGTAGAATGCTCACTCAGTCTACCATCTCTAAGATAAGAAGATGAACTTGTTAAAAACGGTCCAACTGCGGTTCCAAACTCAAGACAGCGGTTAAAAGTGAACGTCAGTTGAACAGAATCCTCCTTTTCAATCGATTTGTAAATTGTGGTGAAATTTCCAAAGCCTGGAATGATGTAGGTATGGTATTTTCTTGATCCACATCAATCGAGAGTTCCGTCTGCTCAAATATGATAGCATGATAATGATTTCGAAGATTCTACAAACATTTATACGGAAACAAAAGTGTTCAGTATGGGTTAGAGATCATCAAAATTGGTCTGTTGATTAATGGAACCAGATTATCTTTATTGATGAATTAAAATTTTGTATTTCCTATGGTGATTGTGGCCCCCACGCAAGGACAAAGTCATACAAGACATTATGCCAAATGCGTGAAGAACAAAAAAATAGCGTAAAATCCCAATATCTGTGATGGTTTTGAATTGCCTGTCTGCCATCGGTGTTGGAAAGACGAATTTCTTGAAAAGATAGATTAAAGTCTTAGGTCATTTCCTGATTTCCTTATCCCATACATCGGGAACAAGTTTAGAGACTATGAAATCATCTTCCAGCATGACTTTGCTCCACCCCATACTGCGAAATCTTCAAAAAAAAAAAAAGTTCTGGGAGAAGAGGATATCTGTTCTTGAATGGCTTGCAAATAATCCACATGCAAATTTAAGAGAAAATTTATGAGGAATCTTCAAGTGGAGATTAAGACAATACAATCCATCAAATCTTAAAGAATTGAAAGGAGTCATTACTGAAGAGTGAACATCAGTATCACCGGTGACTTGTGATTTAATAGGCTCGTTACCATATCGAATGAAAGAAATATTAAATGAAAAAGTTACTATGACAAAGTATTAAGAGTACTAATGCATTTCTTTAAAAGTATATTGATAAATAAATACTTTTTCTTTATAGAAAATCATTATTTTTATCTTTTTGTTTCTAGATATAACCATCTTTATTTTTAAAAACGTTGCATTTCAAATAAAACCTGATTTGTTGTTGAAATCCTTCCAGATAATAATCATATATCGAATTGATATACTGTTAAGAGTAAACTATCAAACTTTAAACAAATACTAACCTGAAAAATCAAATATTTTACTTCACTCAACTGGTTCAGTATATACTGCTCACAAATGTATGGTCTTCTAAGGTTAGCATAGATGAGACTAACAGTTTGGGATATATAACTCTTAGAAGGGCTATAAATGAGTAAATTTGCAAGCTATATCTTTTAGTCCCTTATAATACGATATTAGTATGTAGATCTTTGGAAATTGTCAGAAAGCAAAAACGAGATTTCAAACTATTTGACCGAAACAGACACCAGTATCATTCAAAATCTCATTCGTGTTTGCGTGTGCAAATCCGAAAGCTTTCGGAGAGAAATTTCTCAGTTGAAATTAGCCAGAAACAACTTAAAAAAAGAAAAAAAAAGAAAAAAAAGAAAGGCCTCAAAGAGAAAAAATACGAAAACAAAGCAAAAAACAAAGCAAAAACATACAACAACAACAAAAAGCACGAAAGAAAAACTTTGCAGACATCTTCCCGCTGTTTCATTATTCGATGGCATTCTTTTGTTGCAATGTCCAAGAATCTGTTGCAGATGATTTGAACGCCAAACTCTGGTTTCTCCAATAAGTTTTATCGACAATAGAGTTAGCTCTGGGAATTCATTCTCAAGACACGAGACCAAAAACATCGTTGCTAAGAGGAGAGAGAATCCTTTTTTCTTTTAATTTTGTGATTATTTCGAGGTGTTAGCATTCTTTTACAAAGAAATTGTTTGCTTCTGTGAAGTTTTTACAGATGTGAAACACTAATTTAATAGATATAAGAACACACATACATACACACACACATATATATATTCTTATATGTATATCTATGTTTGTATGTGTGTGTGAAAGGAAGAAGAGAGAGAGCGGAAAGAGATTATTGATACGCCAATAAAGTGATATATATAGAGAGGGACACATGAATAGATTGATATATGTTGAGAGACATTACACTATCGCTCATGAATAAATAATCTCCAAACAATTTCTGTGAACAAAATAAAAATAAAAAGTTAATTTTCTTTTAAACCAAAGATTACAGGTGTTTATTATTTTTAGTGATATGTTAAACCATCAAAATGGATATTCTTAGATGTTATTTATTACCAAACTCTCCAACATCAGAGCTATATAACAAAAAGAAAATGCATAAGTATTTGTAAAGGAAGTAGTTATCTTTTTTTAATTACAGATAAATATGAATATGTTAAGATGATGATACATTCATATTCAGCTGTCGCCCACCGAAAACTTTTGTTTTATACACCATCTTGTTTGAGAGCAGAGGTAAAGGAGCTGACAATGAATAAATAAATGAAACGCTGTTGAAGAGTCCTTCAACAGCCAACAGTTCATATTGTTTATACATCCGCGGCCAGATATATATTATTTATTTTTATTTTAGGTTAATCCATAACATTAACTCTGGCCGAGATTTAAAAAAAACAAAACACAAAAAAAAAAAACATGATTCAACTTCTAAATAAACAAATACACAAATTGATATTTGGAAAAAAAATCCCCATGAAAAAAGAAAAGACTAAAAACAAATATCTGAAAAATAATCAAAGAAAATCGTAATGTCTAGCCAAAAGAAAAAAAAAACTCAGCCAGAAGACTAAGTAAACGAAGAAAGCGCTCAATACAAGGTTGAACAAATATTAGCATAAGTACCTTATAGGTCTGACCCCTTTAGTATATATATATATATATATATATATATGAGGTAGGTGGCCGTACAACCGTTGTTTCGTGGGATGTTGCATCCAGGATTTGTTCAATACTGCTCGTAACATTGTTGGGCAGTTCCTGTCTAGTTTTTTTCTCTTCACGCCTCGTCAGCGTCCATGGGGTGCTTCCGTACAGTAGAATTGACATAACCACTGCTTGGAATAAATCACTTTTTTTATTGGATAGGTTAGACTTCCATTTGATCGATAACCTATCGATAGCAGTCCCTACCTTTGCTTGGAGCATATTGATGTCACTCTCAGGCGATGAGAGGCAACTACCAAGTTACGCGAATTTAAATAGAAATACTTGAAGCCCTATATATGTGAATAAACTATCAAGAATAATGACTTGAAGCTTATAAAATATTAATCATAGTTACTTAAAACCATATGATTCGCTGAAATACTTGAAACGATACAATTGTGTGCGAATCATAACTATTTGATAGTTATACATAAAACTATAATTTCCTTATAGAAATGATTAGTGTAATATACTGACTTAGCTGGCAACGTGGATGAACTTAGGTGATTCAATGCAGTTGCTAGATAACATCAACAAAGTGGTTTCACAGGAAAGAGAAAAATGTAGTTTATTGTCTGTGAATAGAATGACGGATATTTCCGTTCGTAGATTAGATCAACAAATTAGCGAAAAAAATGGAAGTATGTAAGTTCCGATAACCAGCAATAAACAAAAAATACGTGGGCGAAGAGGCGTGCTCATGAAACTTGAAAGACAATATAAGGTCTGTAATTTTGGACTGAAGGCAGAGACCCGCTGGTCACTCAAGCCAACTTGTCGACTCCCCCGTGTGTGTTTCCGGCCATCGCACTACTTCACAAAAAGAGTCCCCGCCACAAAAGAAAGATATGTGCGAACTCTCTCTGACTGTATTCCTACTTCACACAAACGTCGCCGTCGAAGAATAAAAATACAAATTATATTTTTATATATCTACGAGTTTTTCGTTGTTTTTCCAGCGGTATGATATGTGACATTTGCATAGAATTTCATTGATTTGAATATTCATTTGTGCAAAAAATGATTATCATTATTAAACAGAAAGAGTTACTCGAAACTATATAATTGTGTATGATTAAAATCATTTACAATGATTACTATCTGGCTTCAACATTTAATAACCGTATACTAAACCCACACATATCTTCCTATGTAAAATTAACCCACACACAAACAAGTGTAGAGACAGAGTAAAAACATATACCATCCCTGTCCTTCCCCTGTAGAAAGCAATCATTTACATAAATAAAACACCACTTTTAGACTTATCTCGGTGCCTGAGGTACCCCTCAAGGGAAATGCCGAGGGACCAAGCATTTTTCGTTTTGAATCTCGATTCATGCACGCTTTCCTTCTACAAAATAACCTCTTGTTAATTCTGATTTAGAGAGAAGTTGGAAAAATATCGGCTTTCTCCTTGCAATCGCGTCTACTCTTTCTCTCTCACACACACACACACACACATGCGCACACACACACACTTCAAGTTGTAAATAGAGCTGTCATCGCAGGTCGACAGAGATAAACAAGAGAAATAAATAAACAAATAAGCAAATGAATGAATAAATTATGATTTCCGCTTGGATAAAGCATCGAGAGAAGAGTCTTTCGTTCAACAACCAAAATAAATCTTTCTCACCTGAAGAGATCACCGACCTTCGCAGGAGTATTTGTGTTTACTCACCTTGTACCTAAGAAAAGAAGAATTACCCTCAACTTTTATCTCTGCCGCTCCTCACTATCTATCTATCTCAGTTTGCTTTTACGCATATATGTACGAAACTTTTTCTAAGCTTTGGCTAGATATAGCACGTAGTCCAAAGGTTGCTTACAGTACTTGTTGTTACTTGAGTGGTCACCCATTTAAATATTGAACAGGCCAATCGCTACTTAACTTCGGTGATTTAGCGGAAATCGCTACTTTCAGCGTAACTAAAACGTAAATGTAAATATTAATCTATCTCAGCCTTTTTATTTGGAAGAATGCCCGTGGCATAGTGGCTAGCGCGCTAGATTGAGATATTGTAGTGAGCGAGTTCGAACCCCAATAGTTCCATTACGTTCACTTTTAGACAAATAACCCCGAGAAAAGTATAAATTCTCTTACCCCTCCAGCTATGGGTTAAATAGTACCATTCCTGTTTTTCTACAAGGATTACTTTGGCAATAAATAACCCACGAAGTTTGATATGCCATGAAACAAAGTAACCAAAATAAAGTTTTTTTTATATTCATCTATCAGTTTTTTATACGTATGTTGCCATCTATCTCTTTATATCTACCGCATCCTGATTTTATGTATGTATGTATGTATCTCATTCTTTCTATCTATCTATCTATCTATCTATCTATCTGTTGGGAATGAGGACGGGACCAAGGATGTTTTCTAATGGTCACATTTGAATTTTGATTTGTGCATGATTCTGCATTATAAAATAATTCTATGTCAAATCTGACTTTGGGGGAAGTCGGATAAATATCCTATCTATCTATCTATCTATCTATCTATCTATCTATCTATCTATCTAAGTTTTCCTCTCTGAAAGAAGGTGTCTGTATGGGAGAGTGCATTTAATATAAAAAATACATCCTCGCACACTCCAACATCGCTGTGATCTAGAGTGGACACTCATACTCGCTAATACAAATAAAGAAATATTTGCACAAGACACCAGCAGTTAACGAAATAAAAGCAAGCGACATTAAAAAAAAACATACTGTTACATCGAACGCTGAGAAACTGGCGACATAACTGTCGTCTGTTATAAGAAAAGCCTCGTTGTGGCTTTCTATCAAGGCAGAAAATTAGAAACTCTTTTATATATAGACGTATATATTTTTCGTTTGTACTCAAGTGGCATATGACTATTCTTTGTGAAGGGTGGCAGAGGGAATTTCTAATTAGTCTCTTTCTTAAAAAAATAAAAAAAAATGAAAATGACTGAGTCAATTTTTGCTTCGTTTCCACAAGCGTGCTCTTCCATATTTTACTGAATAAGCATGCGCACACTGATAATCTGAAATAAAAAGGTGTATGCGCGCTCACACCACACTGAGTTTTTGTTTTTTTCATTCAGTTTACTTTCATAATAAATGACAGCTTTATTCTCTGTTAGTAATGTTTACATTCATATCTGGCCATTTAATTTAATTTGCAATGTAGTTCTATCGTAAAATTAACAGCAATGCTTTACTATAGTAAATCGTTTGAAATGCATATCATTCTGCATACTAAAAACTCGCTCTGTGGGCAGGATTCTGAATTCTGGTCCTGATTTATCACTTAATGACTTTGGGCTGTGTGGGTGCCATTATGGTTACCGCCTTGGTTCAGGGGGCCGATTTCCCAGGCAATACCTGCTTACAGGACTATGTTTATTGCTTGGCACCCGATGCACTCCAAAAGGGGAATGCTGACGGGTTCTAGCATTTTTTGTGACGGGCGCCGATGAGTCTCAATTCCTGTGTCGTCCCTCATAATAAAAATGATCTTATGTCTCATCTGACCGGCTAAGAAGTCGAATAAGTATCCATAATTAATTGTAGCAATAATCAAGAGAATAACACCGAGCTGTTTTTGTGATAATAAATACCCAACTAAAGGAGATTCCCATAGTTATCATCGCAGGAAATGGACACGGCGACACGAGTTCATATCCTGAACGGGGCTGATTGGATTGCACATCGCACGAATACTCTTGGGAAAGATATGACTCCAATTATTCAACCTCTAGCAATGGGTAAATAGTAGGGTAGACTGTGTTCTATAACCTTGGTTAGGCAACCAGTCTAGTAGAAGGAAAACTTTCAGTTCAAACCTGTTAAACTCCGCTTTAAAATGACCTTGTGTCGCATTCTGCTCGTGCAAAGGGCTTGATAATTACATACTAAACCACACAGAGAGGTTAACTTTTTATGTCCCGATCCCCCTGCTAGTATTAAAAATGTACGCTTAGCATACCGGTTTTTGTGGTAAGAAATGAAATCGGTGACCTGAGTTCAATATCTGGACGAGGAGGACTTCATTTCGCCCAAATGTCTTTAGAAAAAGAATGACTTTGTCATTTCAGCTCCGAGTTATGCGTAAATAGAAAGGCCGACTACATTCTTTTGCTTTGGTAAAGCATCCAGTCAAAGAGAAGGAAAACTGAATACAAACCAGCTTTACTTCGCCTAAAATTAACCTTGCGTCAAATCCTGCTCGTGGCGAAAGCGTTGAGTGAATTCATGAAAATGTAAACATATGATTTTTTAAAAAGTTTTTTCGGTAATTAAAAAAAAATTATTTCCTTTGGAAAATAACTTTCATAACCAACGCTAGATGGTGACACCATCGGTTGTCATATAGACCCACCCTGGGATAAAAGTAAAAGCAGGAAGGCAAATTTATCCTCTTTTCTCTAGCATGCAATAGCAACAAGCACACTAAGTATATACGCTACCATTGTATACGGAACAGAAAACCTTCGGATATAATTCTGTACACAACCAAGAAAGATTTTCTTTTATAGGCACTTCTATAACTAACGCAAGCGTACACAACACCGTTCGTTTTATTCATTTCTACAACACACCTAGGTATTTTAGAAATAAATAAAAACGACGTATTGTAAAAGAACTTTCCTACATACACATATTCTTTTTTTGTATCTTTTTTGGCCTGTTTGATTTGTACTCAATGGAAAAAGCTGTAGAATACATCGACTGCATCTCTGAAGAGGGATCAAGCACCTCAAACGCGTGTCCTGAATATGAAATTAAACAATCTGACGGTGAGGCTCCAGTGATACTGGAGATTTTGTAAATGCAGAGTATCTCTTCATTGCCATTGTTCCCAAAGCCACTCTAATACGGAGTAGTAGCACCTGATAGGGTCCTATCCAACGGTCAAATAGAAAAAACTGTCTGCAAACAAATGACTGATGTTAAATTGTGACCGTTACATAGCACATTGGCCTAGCGGTTAGAGTGTTCGCCAATCGCCCGGGAGACCTGGGTTCAATCCCAGGTCGAGTCATACCAAAGACTCAAAAAATGGTACTTGATCCCTCCTTGCTTAACACTCAGCATTATAAGGTACGGATCAAGGGTAAAGTGGAGCAATCCAGGGAAAGGAGTAGCGCCCTCCCCTACACCTTGGTGTAGTAAGCTATCGAAAAGGGAGCCTTCGGGTCACCCTCGACTATGGTCGCTTACATAGCAATACTGGAAACCATTTAACAGTGTGGAAAAAAATCAGGCTTGTTTAAGAATGTTATCTAAGAAATGTGTTTACGAATCATATGTATATTTGATACCTATGTAGAAAAATGATTTGGCATTAAATAACCTACAATAGTTGATATAAGATGAAACCCAAGTAAACCAAACCAATCTAATAAAAAACTTAAGTTACAGAAATCTTGAATTTTCTTATCTTCAGTTTTCACCACAAAGACACTCCTTTGCCCACAAGAATAACGTTAAATCGTGATAAGATCTTTACAAACATGATAACCTCGACTTTTCTTTGCTTATCGAAATCATTCTCCAAAAAAGTAGTATTAACCACAACAAAGACTCCATCAGGGCGTAAATTGGGTTATGACGAGGAAGGTTTCAGCGAGATTCTACTTTATATGGTTAAACAAAAAGATAAAAAAAATTAGTTCATCTGATATGAGAGATACAAAGAAAGGGTCTAGTTTAGTATTATAATTATCCAGTTGTTTAGAATGTAATTATGTTTTAACAGAATGAATATTAAAACAAATGTAAGTTAAATTTATTAAGTATCGTAAAAATGTAATCAGCTTCATTTTCTACAACTGCAGCAAAATAAACCCAAGAAAGATAAGATCATTTGGCTGGAAGGTTTTTCTACGTTCTCCATACCCACCAGATTTAGTAATTACACATTTTGGTTTTATTTCGATTACTCAAAGATTTCATAAATGGCAGAAAATCCAGAAACAAATACGACACCGAGTTCTGGTTGGTTATTGGGTTGTGCTTTATGGCTAATCAACCTTAGAGGGTTAGTTAAAATCTGATCCCGTTCATATATATATATATATATATATGAGAGTGTTCGTCAATGGCCTAGAAGACAAGGGTTCAATCCCAGGTTGCGTCATACCAAAGACTTAAAAAATGGTACTTGATACCTCCTTGCTTAAAACTCAGCATTTTAAGGTATGTATCACGGGTAAAATAGATCTATCCTAGGGAAGGAGTAGCGCCCTCTTGTACACCTCGGTGTAGTAGCTATTGAAAAAGGAGCCTTCCATTCGCCCTCGACTGCGTTCGCCAACTTTTACTTACTAAAATATATGATTTGTAAACAAAAGGTTTGTCGGTAATATCTTTAAACGGACCCGAGCTCATTTGTTTGCTATGTAACGTTAATAACACAATTTACCTTCAGTAATTTGTTTGCACAGTTTCAAGTGTAAAAAATGATTACATATTTCTATTTGACTCATAGATGGGACCTTAACATGTACTAACCTTCCGGGTTCAGAGCAGACCTGGGAGTAATGGTAATGAAGGGGTATTCCACAATTTAAAAACTCGAGAACTGGAACCTCACAATAAGGTGGTTTAGTGTCATATCCAGGAAACTCACTGGGGGAAGGGATCTCATCTTTCTACAATGATGAAGTCGTCGTATTTTACAGCCCAAACTGACTGGGCTGCTTACTTCAGGTTTTTAAGTCATATAACTTATATATATATATATATATATATATATATATATATATATATATATATATATATATAGTTGTACATTATTTGTTTGTGTGTGTGTGTGTGTGTGATATTTTCTGTCTTACGAAGATCATTAAATAAGTTTCCAGACTTTTTTTTCGTATGGGCACTTTTATTGATAGTACACACTTGAAACTCTAGTCCCCTTCGAAGTAATCTCCGACTGTAATGCACTTGTTGTACCATTCAAACAACTTATGGACGGCCCCATCGAAGTCTTTTGTGTGAGCGTGTCAATGACTTTCGTCACAGCCTCTTTCATCTCCTCAATTGTCTCATAACCGCAGCCTCTGAGCTTAGGGAACAACCAAAAGTCACAGGGAACACGGTCTGGACTATATGGACAGTGGGGCACTGTCTTGATGCCCATCTTGGTCTAATAGACTGTGACAAGGGTGGAGTTGTGGACTGGTGCATTGTCCTGGTTGAAATGCCACTAACCCGATTTGAAGAGTGCTGGCCTCTTCCCTTGGAATCTCTTCCTGAACTCCCTTAAAACCTCAACATAGTAACCCTAACCCTAAACTTTTGGCCAATCAACTGTGGTGTATTGTATTCCTTACTCCTCCCACACCTTTCATCATCCCTCACAGACTCCCTGCCTTCCTTGAATCTCTTATGCCACTCAAAAACCGATGCTCGATTCATGAAAGTTTAAAACAGAATTTTATTGCATATTGTTCTTCCAAAGTGTCCTCACGTCTAGATTGCATTTTTGAAATTTAAAAGGTGTAACAATCAGGCTTTATTAGGGTGTATTCCAATTGCTGGTGTAGCTGTTCATTTGTACCTGAAATCATAAAAATTGGTCAGTCATCTCATAAGATGTATAGCAATAACATACTGAATTTTCAAGAGTCTACAACAATTTTAAAAGCCCGTACAAAAAAGTCTGGAAACTTATTAAAGGCACCATATATCGTTTGTGGTTTCAACATTTTTATTTGCTGATATGTGTATTAAGTAAATAGGGCTTTCTTTGTTCAAATCCCGTGTTATTTAATGAAATTTCAGATTTGAAACACTTCTATCGGATATAAAGGTCAGCTTTTTATCTAAAGTACCCTTCTTTCACCAACAGAATGAATTCAAATAGGGCATAAAACTGATTAGATTATTGTATTTGGTGCAATCAGATTTCTAACTTACTTTCACTCATCAACAAAAGAAAATGTAAATTAAGTCGTGAATCGACTTAGTTGCCCTCGGATTTGTGGAGACGGTCAGGAGACATATTTTATGTGTCACTGTACACGAATCTTTTTCCTTTAAACACATGAATAAGCGCATATATATACTAATACTGTTAGTCAGTAGTTACTGGATATGATTGGGATCCTCTTTGGGGATTGACACTGAATTGATTCATATTGAAAGATAAAATACCAAAGATAAAAAAAAAAAACAACAAATTCTTCGTTTTCTCAAAGTTGGCACATGTTACGTTGATCGGCCAAGAATGGAAGATTTGCCAACCTTGAAAAAAAAAGCAATACTAAAATGAAGGATTTGTAATTCGATAAAAACACTGATTCCTACCACCAGTGATTAGTGGACAAGAAGCTCAGTCATTAAGAATATACAATTAAGTTTATAATAAAGACATATGCATACATGCTTTTAAAATATATTCATTAAGTTTAGGGAAGTACAGTACAAGGTTGTGAGCGTGGGCTTCTTATGAATATCGAATTCGCGATACAATGATTAGCAATAGACTGCTAGTCTTCCTTCCTAACCATTTTCCTATGAGGTGATCTTCGCAATAATCCATATCTATCTATCTATCGATCTATCTAGTGTGTGTGTGTGTGTGTGTGTGTGTTACACTTATTAGATATTTGAATAAACAGACGATATAACTACAACCACTAGTTTTGAGACCATTATGCAAGAAGTACCACATTTTATGACAATTTGGTTAATCTGGCATTTACTGCAGGTACTGTAAGCAGCTTGAGGCCAGTATGTAATATCTAAGTAAAGCTTTGTAAATAAGAGCTTAATCTGGTATTTACTGCTGGTACTGTGAGCAACCTGAGGCCTGTGTGTCACATCTAAGCAAAGCTTAGCAAATAAGAGCTTAATCTTGTATTTATTGCTGGTACTGTAAGCAGCCTGAAGCCTGTGTGTCGTATCAACTCAAAGCTTAGGAAATAAGAGCTTAATCTTATATTTACTGCTGGTACTATGAGCAACTTGAGTCCTGTGAGTCGTATCAAATCAAAGCTTAGTAAAAAAGAGCTTAATCTGTTGTTTACTGCTGCAACTGTGAGCAGCCTGAGGCGCCTGTGTGTCATATCTAAGCAAAGCTTAGTAAATAAGAGCTTAATATGGTATTTACTAATATTTTGGGGTTCTGAATGCTAAGTATCTGGAATAATAATAAAATCAATTTTTTCTATTAAAGAAAAGGTATTTTCTTATCTTACCCAAATCTGGTTCAAAATTGATCAAAGTGATTGAAAAGGCGAATTCACTTTGTTGTAATGCGGATTTTTCAAACCAGTAAACAAATTTGGACTCTGCAACTCAAAATCCTTAAAAATCTCTTCAATCTTGTGTTAAAGAAAAGAAACAAACCAACTTAGAACTTCAAATATCTTCGAGCATTACTTTCTGTAGGATAATTCTCATAAACGCGACAGACAGTACTGTTCCTAAGTATTTGAAAAAGCACATAATGCACACATGTTCGTGTTATTCTGGTTGGTGCTATCTACTTACGCTTCACTCTAACAGTATAATGGATAGTGGAAAGGGTTTCAGTACAGACGCCATGATTTGATAATTTTTTTTTTGAAAAAGCAGCTTTGACCTTTTTAGGCAAATAAATAAAACACTGTTAGCTTTCTATGTTAAACACAACTTATTATCTAAATTAGTTGTTAGATATAATTCAGACTTTCAACTCCTTTACACACGACTAATTCATAACATGTATTTACTCAACGCTAATAAAACATCAAGGTTACTAGTTTTGACCTAATTAACAGAAATTATAAATTCCTCTGATGACTCTGTTGTCAGAAAGACCTCCCCCGCCCAAAATAAACGAGCTGTAAGGTTGGGAAATCGCTTAAATAACGTTCCGGTTATTATAAGTTATAACGCGCGGGTAACTCCCAAAGTTCTTCACGGGTCCATGTTTTTACAATTGTTCAGAATGCAGGAAATTGATAAAACATACGATTTTTATGAAATGGTAGTAGTAGTAATAATAATAATAATAATAACAAATACCGAGAAGAGTCCTGAAAGCCCGAGGAGACTTGCTACTGCTCAGACTCCAGTGAAATATCATCAGCTAACACTAGTGTGAAAACTCGCAAGGAGTAAGTAAGTTGGCGACCGTAGTCGAGGACGACCCGAAGGCTCCCTTTTCAATAGCTACTCACCAAGGTATCGGGGAGGGCGTTTCTCCTTTCCCTGGATTGCTCCACTTTGCTCTTGATCCGTACATTATAATACTGAGGGTTAAGCAAGGAGGCATCAAGTAATATTTTTTGAGTTTTTGGCATGATTCAACCTGGGATTGAACCCCGGGACATTGGCGAACACTCTAACTATTATGTCAATGTCACTAATGATAACTAGAAAACAGAAAATGGAAAGAAAATCAACTGAACTGAAACTTCGAGTAACAATCAAAGAAAATTGCCCATGTGATGACGTGGAAATGACTAAGAAAAGGAAACCTAAAAAGAGAAATCAAATAGCAGCACAAAACAACGCCATAAGGACTAATTATATTAAAGCAATAACTTATATTACATACCTGAATAGCAAGTGCAGGTTATGGAAGAGCGAGAGAGAGAGAGAGAGAGAGAGAGAGAGTATATGAGAGTTTGAATCAATGTTAAAAACAGCCTCACATCAAGCGCGTATCGCGAAGCTATGACAAAATACTATCAATTATTCTGCTTGGCCCTGTCTGTTCATAAACGAGTGCAAATTGCAAACCGGACTCGTGTAACACGACTAGATGACGAGACTATATCGGTCACCGTGCCCTGGACGTTCGTTGTGAGGATTCGGTCACTGATCACTGGACAGTAACGTTCTTTTGGTCTACGATCTCTTCAGAGATCGATGAGTTTAGGACTGAAATAACGCGCCCCAATTAATCAAGTTGACAGTATCCGGGAGATCGTAAATACGACAAAGAAACAAGATGAATATTTAACGATATTAACAGTATGTGGTTTTCATTTATTGTTGTTGATTACAACTCTCTCTCTCTCTCTCTCTCACACACACACACACACACACACACACACACATATATATATATATATATATATATATATATATCAAGTATAAAATAAGATAATTATAATACAAGATAAAAACTCACGACTGAGGGTTTCACGATATCGATCCTCAAGTGAGCTAGAATTCAACGCGTCTGAATTTGTTAGAGTAAACGTATTATTTTACACTTGAAATACATCATGATATTGTCTCGCACTTTTGTGCATAGAACCCTGTAACTCAAAGAAAGATACCGATAAATAGTTAGACAATAAGGCAACCAGTCTAGGAGAAGGAAATATTTGAATTGAAATCATTTGTTATCAACACAAAAATTAACCATGTGTCGCATCCTTCATGTAACGATGGGACTTTACTAAGCTCACCAAAGAAAATATTTCATCCTGACAGATTAAAACATTTCTTATGTTGAATTTTAATGATAAGTGTGTGTGTTAGTGTGTAAGTGTATATATATATGTATATTTATACACAAGTAACATGTGACAGCAAAGAGAGAGAGTTCTGATTGCTTTCACACGTTGACAGAACGAACTTCCTATCAAGCAAATAGGGCTAATCGATACCCTACGGTCTTTGGGCTGAGGTACATATCTTTATTAGTGGGTTTTGATATCAGCTACGTTTATTCTTAAAGTCTATTCGTTATGCTAAGTATTCTTCTAGTTCTAGTCAATATGTTTGGAATCGATTCGTTTGCCAACCTGGAACTTAGAGCATTTGTCTGGTTCAGCTGATGCTTCTCTAAACACACCAAGAATAAATGGCTTGGCCAGGGCTGCTGTTCAATGGCTCTCCCGTTCTCTCTGTTTCTTATGACCGACACTTTCTCTGGAGTGTGCTTCTGGGCATAGACTTTTATGATGGTTGTTCCTTTGTCCTGTCAACAGGGATGGATGGACGACCTCGTTAACTTACCTACTTCAGCGATAACTTATTTTCGAAGACAATATCCTACCGATTAAAGAAACACAGGTCAAAATGACAATGGTATTTCAGAGTTAATTTTAACTGCGAGTTAAGAATAAATTTGATCCTTTTAAAGTCTTTCCTCTGGATCTCTGTATTGGAACCAATCAGACCTCTTAATTTCTTCTTTTTATTCTTTCCATATTAAAAACCTAACAAGTCTTCCTCTTGTTCCATCACTACGAACTTACGACAAAAAGGGTATTTCTATTTCATGCAAGATACAGTTTGGTCTGTTATCAAGCCTCTCTGGTGATCAGTTTGTTCCCTGTAACAGGGGACACATTGATTCAAATCTGCTTTTTTTACCCATAACTGAGTGGGGGAAAGAAGAGAAAGATTCATGTCTTTTTAAAGGCAATAGCCTCATCCAGTATTTGAACTCGTGTCGGCATGTCCATTTCCTATCGCGGTGACCTTTAAACCACAAACGCCTTATATATATATATATATATATATATCAGTGTGTGTGTGTAAATACATACACGCACGCACGCATATATATATATATATATATATACGCATACAAACTCGCACATATATGTCACGCTATTACATATCTCAGTTTGTTCATATCTATCTACTCAAGGGTTGTCAAATATATATGACTAGTCAATTTTTTCAAATAAAACAAGGAATCCTCCGCACAATCACACACACTCTTATATATATATATATATATATATATATATAAGTTCTTAACAATATCCATGCTGCACAAGGACACTTGCCACTAATGAATATGCACATATGTAATTCACATTATGCTTGCATGAATGAAAGCACGTTGTTAGGTATTTAATGTATACAAGGCTGTAGGTGTTTCGTAGCAGATTTAATATCGCTATTGAAGAATGAATTCAGCTACCCAGACACTTCCAAAATAACATGCACACGCACCCACAACATACTACATTTAAGTAAAAAGCATGGTGGCGAATGCTGATTTTCAAGGTAATTCGAACTTATTCTTATGAAATATTGGTGAAATGGAATCGGCGATCACATTGAAAATCTATGACGAGTTTGCTTACGTTTCACATCGCACTAATGACTCAGGGTAAAATAGGTTCTTTAGCCTTCAGTAAGGCAACCAGTCAAGGAGAAGTAAACTCTGAATTCAAACCACCTGTACTTCACTAAAATTGTGTCGAATGTTGCTGGTAGAGGATGGGTTAGGTGAATACATATATTTATTCCTATTTAACTTGGAACTGTTCTAATCTTACCTTAGTAAATATGAATTTCGACTGACATACACACATATACCCATTACACACACACACACACACACACACACACACACACACATATATATATATATATATATATACAGGTTGCTGAAGGAAAATTCGGAATATTCTTTTATAATAATGACCGACTCTATCATAATACAAGAATGATTTTAATTTAAAAAAAAGTAAACAACAAAATAAGATAGACACGAAACAGTAAATTTACTCAATATGGCCACCACTTTCTAAAATGATTCTATCTGCACGTTTTCGAAACGATTTGCATGGCTTCAAAATACATTCTTTAGACATTTTATTCCATTCCTCTACAATATTTGGATGGGAAGTTGCATTTGTTTTGTTTTCTAAAACGCCCCATATAGTGTAATCAAAGGGGTTATGGTCTAGGCTTGATGGAGGCCATAAAGAAACTTAAATTATTTAGGGAAGTTTTTGGCTTAGTTTCAGCGTTAAGCAAATCAGAGATTCTTTATCATTTCTTTTCTTGCTCACTCATATTAGGCTAAAGTTTAATGAAAAAGTGCTGGAATAATAGAGCTAATAATGAAAATTTAGATTTATCTTGTTTTTATAGAAAAAAATTGGACTAATAATACTAAAAAATGTTTCAAATTTATTCAATATTTTGCTTCCGCACCCTTTATATATATATATATATATATATATAGGTGTTATGAGCCTCAGGTCCCTTTCTAAATCGGAGAAAACCTGATTCTATATATAAGTTGCTTTACCAAATCAACTCCAAGAGCGTGGCTAATATCAAATAACAGCTATAAAAGCTCCTTAATACCCCAGTCTCCGAGTGGTAGCCGCCATACTTGTTTTACACGCAAGTTAAGAGCATATTCTTATTTATATATTTTTTCCCAACTGTAAATGGCTTGGGTGAGGTGTGAAAGTGTTAAGAGTGAAATTGCAGACAGACGCAATTCTATAGATTTCTTCCTCTTCCTATTTTCTTCCTGCAATCCGTTAGTCTCGCAAGACTCTGGATTTGCGCTTGGATCTCAGCAGAGACCAGTGCAAGATTTGTATGGATCAATTGACGTTGCCAGTGCTTTTTTCGAAGACATGACGAGCCGAGCGAATTGTAATAAAAATATAGACTTTGGAAAATGAAGGATAATACTAGTCCATTTAAAAAAAAATAATTACTAACAGCTCAATTAAAAATGAATAAATTAATTCATAAATGATATGTTACCGAGTAAGTTATTCCGTTTCAAGTCTGTAGTTCACTATGTTCGTTTCAGTTATTGACTTAATAGCTAGAGTGCTGGACTGTGGCCTCGAGGTAAACAAGTTCGCACGTTATTCCCGCTATTAAGTCCACTTTCAGACTAATACCCTTGGGTAAGGTTTGAAGCTCAGCTATAGGTTAGATACAATCATACTGTTCTTCTACAAGGATGGCTTTGGCATTAAATAACTCACCGATGTTGATATGCCAAAAAGCAAAAATATTTTAGTTATTTACTAAGCGTTGTTTTGTTGTGGTACAAGGTTAGAATATTTAGTGGGGCATGTACTGATTTTTCAATAGCAATGAATCTGTTAGACCCTAACATCGTGGCGGGAAACTTAAAAAAACTTAGCATGTCTTGAATTTGGCACAAGGTCACATGTATGATATATATATATATATATATAGGGTGGAACGATAAAATTGCCGCCCTAGAAAAGACGACCTGATTCCATTTCCGTTTAATGAAAACCAGTTTTCTTTTTTTTGTTGCAGACCATCTACTAGTTGACCAGTTGTGTACAAATCCCAAGAGCGATAGGAGCCTTCTATCATGTCTGAAAGTGACACAATGTTCAACGAGCGAGATCGGAGATGCGTCGTTGTACAACTCATGCCCTCTACCGATCCATGTTATGACAACAGGACCATTGCCAGCACCCTCAAAATGCAAATCTGGATTACCACGAATAACAGGGATGTGCCCAGGGTGATGAAAACAAAGTTTCCGGCTATGGTTATGGTCTTTGGTGCGGTTTCAAGTGAGGGCCACATCATGCCACCTCATATCTTCGAAGTCGGCTTGAAAGTCAACACCAAAGTGTACCTGGATGTGCTGAAGAGTGTGGTGATCCCCTGGTCCAATCAGGTGGCCAGTGGCGGACCCTGGGTGTGGTAGCAGGACTTGACGCCGGCCCACAAGTCCAAAGAGACCTAGGCTTGGCTTCAGAAGGAGTGCTACGACTTTGTACCCTTCTCTCACTGGCCCCCTCCCCCCTCGATCTGAAACCGCTGGACTACTTCGTTTGGTCATACGTCGAGAACATCACCAACATGACCTCGCACAACACCAAAGCCAGCCTGATCGCTGCCATCCGCCGAGTATTGGCCGCGCTCCCACCGGCGCTTGTGGAAAAGGCATGCTCCCAGTTCCAGATCCGTATCGAGGCGGTGATTGAGGCTGAAGGCGGCTAAATTAAATAGATGTCAGCTCTACTACAAAATCAAGTTACCTGAATTGATTTTTCAATAAAAGTTTTAAGATAAAGCTGTAGTGTTGTTTTCTTTAGGACAAAATTTTAATTGTTTCACCCTGTATATATATATACAGACATGAAAAAAAAACTGTATGTAAGTGGACACAGCACATCTTAAATATTATATGTCATATGCAGAA
Organism: Sepioteuthis lessoniana; assembly: GCA_963585895.1. NCBI lineage: Eukaryota > Metazoa > Mollusca > Cephalopoda > Myopsida > Loliginidae > Sepioteuthis > Sepioteuthis lessoniana. The sequence goes on from CAUZXS010006162.1 coordinate 51,523, forward strand.
ATGTTTGTTGACCAAACGAATTCTACTATAGAGAGAACTTTCCCGTTATAACAGAGAATGAATCGAGTAGGTTGAAAAGTGAAGTGCGAGACTTAGATGCGATTTTGTAGATTTCTTCAACATTTTTTTCTGATCTGCATTAGTCTCGGCACAGGCCTGAGCAAAGTTGTATAAATCGCAAGCCGTTGTCCATGCTGCAGGTCTCCCTTTTTCATGACACAAAGGTGCAGGAGTCATCAGATTAAAGCTGAAGAAAACATCGAAATGTCTTAGGATCTCCAGATTTTGTTTTTCAAAAGTCTACAGATGTAAGAGTCTCCGTGATGTTGTGGGTAACGTGCTGGACTACGACATTGTAGAAAGTGAGTTCGAATTCCAGTCATGCTATTATGTTCACTCTTCGACTAATATCCTTGAGAAAGTTGCCCTGTCGGCTGGGGCTGTAGAATACATCGACTGCACCTCTGCAGAGGGGTAAGACCCACTCAACAATTGTCCCGGATATGGCATTAAACAATCTAATCATGAGGTTCCAGTAATGCTGGAGCTTTGGGGAAAGCGGAGTACTCCTTCATTGCCATCACTTCCAGGTCCACTCTAGCTCAAAGTGGTAGCACATGATAAGGTCCTATCTATGGGTCAAAAAATAAAATGCGTACTTATATTAAACTGAATTATTTGAAATAGAACTATTTCGATATTTAAACTGTATACTTATGCTAAACTGAATTGTTTAAAATAGAGCTGTTTTTGTATGCTAAACTGAATTGTTTTAAATTGAACTGTTTTGACATGTAACTCTCTGTGAACAAAAACTATACTTATACAAAAGTGAATTGTTTGAATTGGAACTGCTTGACTAACCTTAATAACCTGAAACATGAATATTTTTGACAGCTAAAATGTGTACTTATGCTAAACTGAATTGTTTAAAATAGAACTGTTCATTTGTATGAAAATGGATTTGGCATTCAATAAACTTTGAAGGTTGATATGTCATAAAATCCAACCCACCGACCAACCTTGAGAAAATTACGAACCTTCTAATCCCTCCAGCTATAGGTTAAATAGTATCACTGGATTTTTCTACGATGATGGCTTGGCATTAAATAACCCATGAAGGTTGATATGCCATTAAATAAAGAAACTGAAATTGAAACGAGTCAGAGGTGAAAAGTTACCCTGCCACGCAAATAGAGGGTTAAAATTCAGAGTTTTTCTTTCTTCTTGTTTAGTCGGCAGTATCAAAATTAAAGAGCCAAGTCTTTTTTATTTTTTAACCACAGGAAGTGTAGAGAGAGGAGAGAGGGGTTTATATCTTTTCCTTAGAGCATTCGGGTGCAAAAAAAAAAAAAGAAAATATTTGTCTTGGATTTGAACTCTCTATGCCAAATTCATTTTCTTAGATAATCGTAATGTCACCCACACCTTTCTTTAACTATATAATTTCCTAATATCTTTTTCATAAGAGTAGCAAGAGTTGTCCTTGATTCTGACCTCTAACCAGGTGGTCGATGTAGCCTTGCTTTATCTTTCTGAACTAAACCCATGGGTATGAATTTTGGTCGCTTTTGCCAGTTAACATATATTTCTTATCAATATTATTTACGTTATGACAACCATACCAAAGAGTTTGTTTTGTATTTGTCCTAGAAAAAAGTTAATGTCTTTTGCTTTAATAATTTATACAGTAGACTTAATCTGTTTTTTAAAAAAATTACTTGAATTTTTTCCTCTTCCTAAAACCTCCGTTGATAAAATAGGCCTAAGCCTAAACACTAACGCCTGGACGGCCACGACTAATTGACTGCGCATAATAGTCCTATTTTAAACTAGTGTTCTTATAAAATGTAAACTGTTTTTCTTTTGACCCCTGCATCAAAAGCAAGAAAAAAATATAATGTATGAATTAAAATCCTTATATGTTTGCGTCACAGGAAGAAAGGAGATGCATTTTTTAGGAGGTGGATTTTAAAAACGGTTGCTGATTCCTATTCCGATTCTCGGAAAAATAATCACGAGTGTTAATTAATATTTGTTCCCTATAAGAGTATAAGAAACGACAGCTTCTTTTGGGCAGCAATCATCTGATTGGAAAGAAAGTCAGAAAAGGAACCCAACGAATCTCCTTTTTCACTCCAACTACTTTGTGACTAATCTTTTCTCTTCAACTGATTTTTCGGTTCGCTCCTCTGATCGAGCTGGCTATAACTCTCAAATGCCTCGTTCTGATAAACTCGCTTTGACATTGCCTATCTCTTTTTATATATATATATATATATATATATATACGCAGTGGGTGAAACAAATATTCGTACACATACAATTAAAAATTTTTTTTTTGTATTTCCAACGAATGAATAAACATACTTTTCATATAATTTACTGTACACAGATGAATATTAACTAAATATATATAGGTTGTCTGATATTTTTCAGTAACTTTTATCTTTCTTCCAGAGTTTAACAATCAGGTTTTTTTTTTTTTTGTAAATCAGTCCATTCTTTACCTCTTGTCATGATTGTAACCTTCTTGCACGAATATCAATTACAAAATATTCTATTTGTAATTTTTAGGCTAAAAATAACAACTGATAAAATTGCTGGAATCATCTAAAATATTCCTCCTGAATAATCTCGAGTATCAAATCAATTTAAATGTTTTAAAATCTGAATTTTGCATTGTACAAATACTTCTTTCACCCATTAAAATTGGTGAATGCGATTTATTTCTATCAAAATTATTTTTGTCTATTTTTATACATATAATTCATTATGCATTTGTGTACAGTTCATTATAAGAAAAGTATGTTTATTCATTTGGTGGAAATACAAAAAATTAAAAATTTGTATGTGCACGAATATTTGTTTTGCCCCACTGTTTAAATGCATTTGTCAGCATAGCGATAAATTGGGACCAAGTCTAGAACCAATGATTGTATCGGCGAGAAACTGACTGTCACCGACTACTGTTGACTATATCTACGCAATGCCAAGTTATATATATATATATATATATATATACACTATTACTGATATCGAGCACTCTTTTTTTATTAACAAAGCAATATATATATATATATATATATATATGGAAATAAATAATGGAGCGTAATCCGAGAATATATACAGAAAAAATTGATAAAAAGGTAATCCAAGCAGAAGAAGAGAGCTATGGAGATGAAAAGTGGACACAATAGCATTTCGGTTCTAATTAAACATCATCAGGACTGTGAGGGACGATATTAGTGATGTTAAATCGACGAAGGATGTTTAAAAAAGGAAAAAAAAATACAAAAAACAGGGGAAATCTTTTCTTGTCATACAAATTTTCCCTGGGTTTTTGTATTTTAAAACATCCTTCGTCGATTTAAAATCTCTAATATTGTCCCTCCCAGTCATGATAATGCTTCATTAGGACCTAAACGCTATAGCGTCGACTTTGTTTCTCATTAAATCTTTCCTTCTGCTTGGATTACCTCGTTATCATTCTCTCTCTCTCTCTCTCTCTCTCTCTCTCTCTCTCTCTCTCTCCATATGTATATATATATATATATACTTTTGGCCTGTTTATTATATTTAATGGCGTACCAACACTCGTGGTTTATTTAATGCCGTATCTTTTTTATTTATATGATTTGTGAGAGAATAGTGTGTTGGTAAATATTTTTGTGTTTTAAACGAATTGTTAGTCGACAAATTTGGCTTCATAGGCTAATTCTTTCAATATGGTCATATTTCGTTAATGTATCATATTTCTTTATGTATATCTATGAGATTTAAGTTTGCAATTTCGTTGTCAGTTTCAATATCCATACTTTTTACACAATATTTAGGGATTTGGTTTATCCTTGGTAATTATATTGTTTTTGTTTGTATATTATTTGATAATTTGTTCGGGTGTTTTTGCTCTTGATGTCAAAGTCTCACTGAAATGATATAATGACAACGTTGATATTTTCCATCGTTTTAGTTTTGTGACTAGTTGGGTATTATTAATTTTGAATCGAAGGGAAGGTTCGTTTTTGACTTATAGTTAGAATGTTTTGTTTTTTTTCTTTTTTGGTTTTCATGGTTTGATTTTGAATTCGTATTATCGTTTTTTCAAGGAATTGGTGAGAGTATTAATGATTCGTGTGTTCTTCCTTTTACGATATTTGTTTTAGATGAAAGTTTGGGGGTTCCTTTAGATGTTTTGGGAATAGGGCTATGGATGTTTCTTGTGGGTTGATTTGTTTAAATTGTGGTTCTGTTTAAAAGATTTCTGCTCAGTGTAGTTTCTTTAACCACTTTTAAAATTTAGTCTAATCGTTTGGACCACAGTTGGATTAGTTTTTGAAGTGAGCTCACTATTTATCTGGTTTATTGTTGTTGTTACTCATAGGATTCGCCTTTGTGCTATTTTGGCGTAGGTTTTTATTTCATATAGGATTGCACTATTTTCCTTGCTTCTAAAAATATTATATTTCTTCTATATTTGACTTCCATGATTTCCTTGTCTCTTTTTATATACGTATTTAACAACCCCTCCGGATGGGGTATAAGGTCCATCTTTGAGCGGAGTTTAACAGGAATGAATTCGGACTTTTCCTTCTCCCAGAACGGTTACCTCATCAAAGTCTGTCCTACAATTTATCCATTGTTGAAGGGAGAATTGTTGTATTCATGCATTTCCCAAAGATATTAGTGCTATTTGAAATATAAATAGACTCGTTCAGGATCGGAACTGGAATCGCTGTCTCTATTTCCAATGACAGAAACAATTACACAAGGAACGCCTCTTCTGTATATATTGCAAGTTCTTGAAAAGGTGGGAGGAATCTCGTGGCTGTTTGAGCATTTGATTTCATTGAAATAATCCTCCTCTATGTGGTCTGGGTCCGTTTGGCAACACCTTTAAACCTGTTTGACGTCCTCTGTACTTCTCCATGTGATATCCATATTTTTTTTTACATTTACGGAGATGTATTATTCTAAATTGTCGAAGCAGTATCCAATTTCTATTTCCTTGAGAATCAGATATGTTCATAGTCAAAATGTATATTTGAGATTATATTTCTTCAACATCTCTTCCTTTTATTTTTTGTAGTCCGTGACTCTTTGTTTTCTTAAGGCTGTTTTTATTCCCTCTGGTATAGCTAAGGATGTCTCCCTATTTCAGATAACTCACTTCTAGTTATTAAGATTTACTTTAGTACTTCAAGTTGTGAAAAGTGTTAATTTGTATTAGGTTTTCGAAGTAAGTTGTCGCTTTTAATTTTTTCACTTTTCGATGGTCTACCTTGCTGGGGATTTTTTATGAAGAAAGGGGTTAATTTGATTAAAGGAATTTATTCTAGAGATTTAATCGATAAAATCTTGAAAATTCTATCATTTCATTTTTTGAATCGGATTTTGAGAGGTTTCGTCAGGGGTTTTGGTTTCTATTTTTCTTGTGTGTGTGTGTGTGTGTGTGATCCTGCGCGCCATTACTTTGCCATGTTCCATTTCTGTTGGGAATTTACCAAGGTGGATACCCATTCACCAAAGTGGAACGGGGATATGTCGACAATTATACTCGTATCAGGAGGTTGATCTCGTACTTCTGATAATTTCAAGCTATCACTACACAAAACTTCGTGCCCTAAAGTTAAACCATGGTCAAAGTCTTGTTTTTCTCAGCGCGGTTGATTCTTAGTCACTTCTAGCACCTTTAAGATAAAAACGATGCGTCTTTGTTTGACATAAAAGCAATCAGTAGAATACGATCGGGACTTAATTACATAAATGTTAGGGCTGACCAGTCAAATCGGGCCTATCTGACCGCCTGTCTAGTCCAGTAAGAGTTAAAGGGGAAGGTTAGTACCCGGTTCACGGACTGCTCAATAACCAGGATCCCGTTCTCAGTTATTACGGGTCTCCACTCAAGGCCAACTGGTAGCCTCATTAGGGAAGGGGTGTCTTAAACCTTTGTAGAAATGCAGTCAGCGTATTCTTCT
>CAUZXS010006162.1:62500-67500 GCA_963585895.1 Sepioteuthis lessoniana
ACCTCGAAGCCGCACACATGTGGCTAAGGGAACAGATTGAAACAGATAGCTCCACTAGACAGGCAGACATTAAATATACATATATATATGTATATATATGTTGAAAAGATCATATATACATGTGTGTGTGTGTGTGTGTGTGTGTGGAGAGAGAGAGAGAGAGAGTCTGTGTGCGTGACGAAAGAGGGGAGAAAAGAGTCTATAGATGTGGAAATTAAGGGTGCCTTGTAGTAGTGTGATTTATTTTCGACTTTCATCCAAGTCAGAGATGATATGAAATCATTTTATAGCGGGGTGCCATGCATGAATCGAGATTCATTCCTGCCCATTACCGAAAATGCTTGGTACCTTCGGCATTCCTCTTTAGGAAGGCCTTAGGCACTAAGCAATAAACTCAGCCCTGCTACGCTGGTACTGCCGGAAGAAAAAGCCCCTTTGGACCAGAGGTTCAAGTTTAAACCCACCCGATACGAACTCTGCGTGAATCGAGAAGAGTGTGATATTAAACACGCAAATCATGCATTTAATGTTCAGTTACAACCGAAGTGCCCTCAGCGTAACAACTATCGTCATTGGAAATGAACTACGTGACTTAAGTTTAAATCATGACAAGTACGTTTCTCACTGAGTGACTTATACTTAAGGCCTTGTGCGAAACCAAGCTAAGTTTTCTAAAGCACAACTTTACCCAAAATTAATTTATACATGCAATTGGAGATATTTTCTAAACTTTTCTTGACTTTTCGAAATTATATTATTCTCAGAAAGCGTTGGGGTATTAGGTTTTAGAGCAGGGGTGTACCGTTTTAGTGGGTTTTTAGGCAAGTTGGGGAAAACTTCAATCGATGGTTAAGAAAGCCGTTGGTTCCTTCATCCCTGAATGGTATTTCTGATTTATGCGTGTTTTTCATTGCTTATATCACTGTTAGTTCATGCCTTAATTCAAATGTACATTAAGCTGATCCTTTATCGAGAAGATTATACTCAGTGGCTGTTTGACATCATTCATAGATGTCAATCATAATCAATAAAATTGGCTTCGATTTAAAATTGATTGGGCAACATAATGTATCATTGACATTTCAATTACGTCTCCCCAACCTGCAGTTGTCCTGCTGCAACGTGTGTAAATAGATGCAAATAGAAAACAAGCTGGTAGATAGATGATAAGGAAAAACTAAGCGAGTAGCTAAATGTGCATCGAAAACGATGTGGGTAAATAGATTCGAGCGGAAAACGAGGTGGGTATATAGATGCGGGCGGAAAACGATGTGGGTATATAGATTCTAGCAGAAAACGAGGTGGGTATATAGATGCGAGCGGAAAACGAGGTGGCTATATAGATTCGAGCGGAAAACGATGTGGGTATAAAGATGCGAGCGGAAAACGATGTGGGTATATAGATTCGAGCGGAAAACGAGGTGGATAGATAAATGGGAGCGGAAAACGAGGTGGGTAGATAGATGGGAGCGGAAAACGAGGTGGCTAAATAGATGTGAACGGAAAACGAGGTGGGTATATAGATTCGAGCGGAAAACGAAGTGGGTAGATAGATGCAAGCGGAAAACGATGTGGGTGGATAGATTCGAGCGGAAAACGATGTGGGTAGATAGATGGGAGCAGAAAACGTAGAGGCTAAATAGATGCGAACGGAAACGAGTTGGGTAGATAGATGCGAGCGGAAAACGAGGTGGGTGGATAGATGGGAGCAGAAAACAAGGTGGGTAGATAGATGCGAGCGGAAAACGAGGTGGGTGGATAGATGGGAGCGGAAAACGAGGTGGGTGGATAGATGGGAGCGGAAAACGATGTGGGTAGATAGATTCGAGCGGAAAACGAGTTGGTTAAATAGATGCGAACGGAAAACAAGGTGGATAGATTTGTGCGAACGGGGGAAAAAGCTGGGTAGATAGATGTGAACGGAAAGCAAAGTGGGTGGATAGATGCAAACAGAAAACGATCTGGGTAGATAGATGCAAACGGAAACTGACGTGGGTAGAATGATGCAAACGGAACAAGGTGAATTAAAAGATTCGAGCAGTCTAACGTAGACGGACAGATGCCACCATGCATAAACGGGTAGATTGCTAAGTAACGATCCAAGTAACCAATCTTTGATTAGCATTAAATTATATTTGAATGTGACCTGATCGAAATGATATCATTGATATTTTCAGACAGAAATAAGTAAACTGGCGTGCCAGAAATAGGTACAAGGTTAAAAAGGGATACGAACAGCCAATTTGTCTTTGGTATTGAATTGTATTTGAAAGCATTTAATGTTTTATGGAGTATGTATGAGGATGGTAGGGTGTGATATATTCAGTTTTAATTTGCATTTTTCAAAAATTAAGACCTTACAATCTGAAAACAGTAAAGTTGAATAGGGTTACATCTGCAGATGTCAACATTTAGGAATTTCGATATCTACATTTGCAGAAGCCAGAAACGAGATGTAAACTGCACGTGAAAGCAGGAAAGAAAAAGTAACATTGAAAAGTGAAAGAATGTTAAACGACGACATTCTATTTGACTCAAGCGACAAATATGATCGGTTTTAAACCAGAATTGAGGAAATCTACGTCTTTTATTGTGTCCCGGATTGATTATTACCTTAACGTGTATAGAATTAGTTTACTGAGAATCTGATTAACTTCTTTCTTTTGTCTGGCGTTTCCGGTAGTTTTTTGTTTTTTTTAAATAAAGTGCTGTTAAGTTCATTGTAGCGTCTGCATTTTATGCCTTTTAAGGAAATGCAAATGGCGTCGATTAAGGTGTGGACTTGGGGTAAGCTTTCTTCTAAGTTATTTCTAAGATGGTCAGAATAAAACTAGACTATGCGTCAAATCACGTAGATATACACATCTCCCTCTCCCTCTCTCTCTCTCTCTCTCTCTCTGTCTATCTCGCTCTCTCGTTATATATATATATATATATATATATCAGGATAAATGCATACGTGAGAAGATTCACCGTAACGTAATGGTTAACGAGATAGATTGTGAAATTGTTGTGAGTTTGAATTCTAGTTGAGCTATTGGGTTTCTTTTCCGAACTAATAGTCTTCGAAAATGTATGGATTCCCTTATCCAAACAGCTATGGGTTATATAGTACCACTACTGCTATTCTACAAGGACAACTTTGGCATTAAATAAAACAAGAAGGTTGATATGCCATTAAACAAAGAAACCAAATCAAACATACATATATAACGTATACATATGCAAAAACGTATGCACACATATAAATTGGTGCAAACACATGATCGCACACAATATATGTACTCACGCATATATACGCTTATATGCATGCATATACACGCATACACTCGTGTATATATATATATATATACGCATACATCTGTTCCCACATACATATATTCATAATATGTTTGTAAGAGAAGGTAGAGTTCAGAGTTGTTTTTCTCCTAGACTGGTTTCCTCTCCAAGGCTTGGGAGCTGTGCCTGCCCTACTATTTTACCCCCAGCTGAGTGGATGTTAAGTAAGACTTAAACATAATTCGAATTAGAATACGACTCGTCGTTATATATATATATATATATATATCTATATATATGTGTGTGTGTGTGCGTGTGTGTGTGTACGGAGGTGCCCGTGGTGTAATGGTTATCATCGTAGGAAGTGGACACGGTGACACGAGTTCAAGGCCTGGATGAGACTGATTGCATTTCACATACCACTAATACCCTTGGAAAGATATGAATCCAATTATTCTCCTTCAAGCTATGGATAAATAGTAGGGCAGACTAGTCTAGGTAAAAGAAAAACTCTGAATTCAAACCAGTCAAAAAAATTGACCTTGTGTAATATTCTACCCGTTCGGAGGGGTTGGTAAATATGTACGGGGTGCTTTCAATAAGTTTCCAGACATTTTTGGTACAGGCTTTGAAAATTGTCGTAGACTCTTGAAAATTCAGTATGTTATTGCTATACATCTTATGAGATGACCGACTAACTTTTATGATTTCATCTTCAAATGAACAGCTACAACAGGAATTGGAATACACCCTACTAAACCCTGATTGTTACAGCTGGTGAATTTCAAAAATGCAATCTGGACATGAGGACACTTTAGATGAACGATATGCAATAAAATTCTATTTTAAACTTGAAAAAAATACCACAGAAACGTATGGAATGCTTCAGAATGCTTTTCGACCATCTTGCATGAATCTAGCATCAGTGTTTGAGGGGCATAAGAGATTAAAGGGAGGCAGGGAGTCTGTGAGGAATGATGAGAGGTGTGGGAGGAGTAAGGAAGTCAATACACTAGAGTTGATTGGCCAAAGGGTTAGAGTTAGGGTTACTATGTTGACGTTTTAAGGGAGTTCAGGAAGAGATTCCTAGGGAAGAGGCCAGCACTCTTCAAATCGGTCATTGGCATTTCCACCCGGACAATACACCAGTCCACAACTCCATCCTTGTCACAGACTATTTGAGCAAGATGGGCATCAAGACAGTTCCTCAGCCTCCCTATAGTCCCAGACCTTGCTCCCTGTGACTTTTGGTTTTTCCTTAAGCTCGTTATGAGACAATTGAGGAGATGAAAGAGGCTGTGATGTAAGTCATTGACATGCTAACACATGTGGACTTTCATAGGGCCTTCCATAAGTTGTTGGAATGGTACAACAAGTGCATTGCTGGAGGAGATTACTTCGAAGGGGACTAGAGTTTAATGTGTGTACTATCAAGAAAAGTGCCCATACGAAAAAAGTCTGCAAACTTACTTAATGTTCCTCGTAAATATATATATATATATATATATATATATATATATATATATATATGCACACACTTGTATTTTGAGATTTAGACATTAAAATGGAAATGAAAATTAAGTAATTATCTTGTGACTGAAGTTCTTGAACTTTGATGCACTTTAACTTGCAGTTGACTAGACGTAAAAATGTGAAGAACTTACTACATATAAGTCGTAAATTTCAGTAAAGAAACATGAGTCTCAGGGTAGACCTAGACA
>CAUZXS010006162.1:72500-100947 GCA_963585895.1 Sepioteuthis lessoniana
TAGAATATACCAACAGCTTCTCTACAGAGAAGTAAAAATCCCCTAACGAATGTCCTGGGTAAGACACTAAAAATATCTGGTGTTGAGGCTGCACTAATACTGGAGGTTTAGGGAATGGCGAGTACCCCTTTATTGCCATTACTTCCAGGTCTACTCGACACCAGAGTGGTAGCACCTGATAGGGTCCTATCTATAGGTCAAATAGAACTTTAAATTAGACATTTAAACTGTGTACTTAAGGTAAATTGAATTGTTAGAACAATTACCTGTGAGTAAACAAATGACTAATGCTTAATTGAATTTTTAGTGATATATATAAACAGTGGAAAACGTTAAACTGTGTGCAAAAATGATTAATAGTATAGAATTATTCGTATTTAATAAAAATAAGTAAATCCCTTTAATTGTGTTTAAATGAACTCAGGCTTGTTTAAAAATGTTACCTACAAAATGTATTCAGAAATCATATATCTAACATATATTTGTATAAAAATGATTTAGCATTTAATAACATACAATTGTTGATATGCTATAAAATAAAAAAAAAACCAACAAACCAAACCAAACTAAATCAAACTAAACCACACACACACACACACGTATATAACCGTATATTTAAAAATATACATATCACTGTGGTCTTCACAGTCAATAATATTTATTCTTTCACCCATCTATCGATTTATTCTAGTTCTTGTCTGTATTTGACTGATAGATACACATGATACAAGACTGATAGGAACAGCGTTATTTCTCTTAGTTACAATCATATCTATTTTCGGTACACTCCAACCATATTTTGATGGCTATGCAAAGCCGTGTTGGACAGATTACTTGCCAACACAATGCGTTCGATCAGACATCAGTGGTTGTCTCAGAATTAAGCTTAATCATTATTAAACTGTTCGATGCGTTATTTTCCCCATCTCCGTTCGTTGGCGACAGTGGTAAATTACTAAGCTTTTTGCTTAGATGTGGCACAAGGCCATATGAAAGGGGCACCCAATAACACTCGAACTCACTCGTGTAGGTTTGCTTGTGGCGCTTGCTAACCATTACACCTCCACAGGCGCCAGTTCGTTGGCGACAGTGGTAATTTACTAAACTTTTTGCTTAGATGTGGCACAAGGCCATATGAAAGGGGCACCCAATGAGACTCGAACTCACTCGTGTAGGTTTGCTAGTGGCACTTGCTAACCATTACACCACCACAGGCGCCTGTTCGTTGGCGACAGTTGTAATTTACTAAACTTTTTGCTTAGATGTGGCACAAGGCCATATGAAAGGGGCACCCAATAACACTCGAACTCACCCGTGTAGGTTTGCTAGTGGAGCTTGCTAACCATTACACCACCACAGGCGCCTGTTCGTTGGCGACAGTTGTAATTTACTAAACTTTTTGCTTAGATGTGGCACAAGGCCATATGAAAGGGGCACCCAATAACACTCGAACTCACCCGTGTAGGTTTGCTAGTGGAGCTTGCTAACCATTACACCATCACAGGCGCCTGTTCGTTGGCGACAGTTGATCGTTTGTTTAGCCAAGAGAAAACCTGGATTATAGGTGTTATTTTCCTAGCGGGCCGGCCCTCGTCTCCCTCTTGGAAGATGGTCGCAATATAATCTACCTCTTACTAGAAAACGTAAAATCTTTATTCTTCCTACCCCCGTGTGTATCAATACCAATTCCTCTCAGTTAACAGATTTCTATCTATTGATCAATTGTTTGTTCCATCTATCTATTATTACTAAGAAATAAGACGAACAAAAATGAAAAAGTCATAAAGGAAAAGAAAAAGAAAAAAGAAAGAAAAAGAGAAAGAAAAAACGAAGAATGAATGAGAATAAAGAAGAAAGAAAAAGAGAACGAATGAAAGAAAAGCAAAATTAAAGAAGGAAAAAAGAACAAGAAAGAAAGAAGAAAGAAAAGAAAGTCAAAGAAAAGAAAAGAAAAAGAAGAGCAAGAGAAAAGAAAAACAAAAGAAAAAAGAGAGAAGAGGAAAAAGAAAGTAAGAAATTGGAAAGAAAGAGAAAAAAAAAACAGTGAAAAGAAAAAATAACAAGGAAAAGAAAAAAAGGAAGAAAAAGAACAAGAAAGGGAAAAAAAAGAAAAAAAAGGAAAGAAAGAAAAGCTAAAGAAAAATAAGGAAAAAAGAGAGAAAAAAATAAGAGATGAAAGAAAAAGAAAGAAAGTAAACATAAAGGAAATGAAAAAGACGAATAGCAAAGAGAAAAAATAAAGAGAAAAGAAAGAAAAAGAAAGAAAAATAAAAACCAAATACAGAAGAGAAAAGAAAGAAAGAAAGAAAATAATATAAACAAATAAAGAAAGCGAGCATATTAAAACATAAAGCAGTTGTAAAACTCTGATGACAAACACTACTTTGCAGTCAGTTGAACAACGGTAATGAAATCATGTCCTTGTCACAGTGTGTTATGATCGCACATAGGCCTGACCGATAAAACAAAACGCAGTTTTTTCCAAGCTGCGGTCGTGTCGATACTGTTACATGGATGCACTATATGGACGCTAACTAAACATATGGAGAAAAAACTTGACACTCATTACGTAAGCATGTTGCCCTGGATGCAACATGCCGCAAAACTGCGGTTATACAGCCATCTACCACCCATCACGAAAACTATCCATGTTAGACGAACCAGACATGCAGAAAACCGCTGGAGAAGTAACGACGAGCTCATAAGCGACATACTCCTGTGGACCACTTCCCATGGACGAGCAAAAGCAGGACGACCAGCTAGAACCTATACACAACAGCTCTGTGCCGATACAGGATATAGGCTGGAAGACGTGCCGGGGGCAATGGACGATAGAGATGGGTAGTGAGAGAGGGTCAGGGAGATCTGTGCTGGCAGTGCGACATGATGATGGTGATATATACGGTAAATTCCAGTGTATACATCGACTTTTAAAGCATGAAAACATCTCTACAAAACTAGGGGTCGATTTATACGTCAGGGTTAAACTAAAAACCTTTACCACAGAATGGTCAACCGGAGAAACAGAACATCTAACAATCGATATACATCACTTACCGTAACTCCAGCAGACTGACATAAACATTTACATCTTAAACTCGTATTTGTTAAACATATTTAATAAATTATCACCGATTAGTATAAAATAATACAACTCTAACACAAATTAAGAAATCTATTAACGTTAACTGTTTCCAAGTGCTGATGCACTGATATTAAACACTTACCGAAACGAGGGAGGAGTTCTGGTGGTAAACGTGCTGAACTGCATTATCTTCGTGAGCGAGTTCGAACTCCAGTTGTGTTCATTTTCAGACTGATAAGTTCTAAGTGAGCGACCGTAGTCGAAGGGTGACACGAAGGTTCCCTTTTCAATAGTTACTACACCGAGGTGTCGGGGAGGGCGGTCCTCCTTTCCCTGGATTATTCTACTTTAACATCGATACATGCCTTATATTGCTGAGTGTTAAGAAAGGAGGTATCAATTACCATTTTAAAGTTAATGTATGACGCAACTTGAGATTGAAACCTGGACCATTGGCGAACACTCTACCCACAAGACTAATGAGCCTGTGGCCTAATGAGTAGAGTCTTTGCCAGTGGTCGGGGAGACCAGGATTCAATCCCAGGTCGAGTCATACCAAAGATTCAAAAAGTGGTACTTGATGCCGCCTTGCTTAACATTCAGCGTTATAAGGTTGGGATTAAGGGTAAAGTGGAGCAATCCAGGGAAAGGAATAGCGCCCTCCCTACACATCATTGTCGTAGCCATAGAAAATTGAGCTTTTGGTCACCCTCGACTAAGGTCACCAACTTTACTTCAGACTGATACTCTTCGGGAAAGTATTAACACCCTCATCCCACACCCAGCCATGGGTTAAATTGTACCACTATTGTTCTTGTGTAAGGATGGCTTTAGAATTAGATGACCCATAACGGAGAAACCAAACAAAACCACAGCAGATCTTCACTGCACCCAGGCGGCCAGTCATATAACTACGATATGTTGGTTTTTGCGCAATTTCATTATTGTGTTATAGATTGTGAATTCATATGAATATAAGCCCTAATGCGTGATATTTGCATGTCTCACATATTGAACCAATTAACGACTGTGTTTGGAAGTCGAAATTTGTGGCAGATATAGGTTTAACCCAGAATTATCATCTAAAAATCTTGAGGTCAACTTCTATGCCAGATGGATTTGTACATCGCAATTTATGGTAAGACATATTCATTTTATGGATTCATTTTATGGATCCAAGTTTGAATTATCTTAAATGTATAGATACTCTGTGTAAATGTGTAGATACTCTGCCCCACCTCAACGGGCAAGATACGACATCCGATCGATTTCTAAGTGGAATTCTGACAGTTCGAATTCTTTTATTCTTCTTAATTGATTGCTGTGCCAATGTTAATACGCGTGGCCTTCTTTACTATTTAGCCATTTTTGTGGGGGGATGGATGGTTTCATGATTTCCAAAGAGAAAAGGTAAAGACACATTCATTTATAAGTTATGACGTAAAAGCGCAAACATTCCCGTTCAGGATGGTCTAGTCGACGGTGGCCGCCGAATACACTGATTGAATCTCTGCAGAGGGGTACCCCCACCCCAATGAGTGTCTTGAATATGACACAAATTTGGGGAATGCAGAGTACTCATTCATTGCCATCATTCCCAGGTTCACTCTAGCTTGATGTGGTTGCACCTAAAAGAGTCCTATTTATTAAAAAGCACTTAACTGTATTCTTATGCTTAACTGGCTTGTTTGAAATAGAAATTTTTATGTGTATAAAAATGGATTTGGCATAAAATAGCCTACAATGGTTGAAATGCCATAAAACCAAACCAAACTAAACCCCGTCCAGGAATTGAAGTTGGTTCGCCTTATCTATTTCCAATGTAGATAACCGTTACGCCACTGTGCTTGTTTTAAAAATATGTTCTTTGTGCGTGTATATATATATATATATATATACACACACACAAAAAACATATTTTTTAAAAAATTGACACAATATTAATCAAATTTTTAAAAAAATGTTTCTTGTGTGTATATGTATATATATATATATAAAGAAAACGATTTAAAAAAATTGACACTATCTTCAGAAGGCAGTTGTTAAATTCTGGTGACGATCACTATTTTGCAGTCAAATGAGCAACGGTAATCAGATCATGCCCTTTTCACTAAGCGTAATAATGGTACATAAAAAGATTTTTCTCTCGGATATATATGCTTCCCCACACACTCGAGGACATCCTGATATATCTAAATACACGTGGAAACACACGCACTCACATGCACACATATATATGTATACACACATATTCAAATACGCAAACTCATAAATTGATAAGTACACTCAGACACGTACTCATACATGTTCATCACATGCACACACATCTATCTTTGAAAACATATATATATATATATATATATATATACGTTGTGCATTCAATACGTTTCCAGCCTTTTTTTTTTTGGTACAGGCAGTTAAAATTGGCGAAGACTCTTGACAGTTCAATATGTTATTGCTATACATCTTATGAGATGACTCACCAATTTTTATGATTTCAGGTTCAAATGAACCGCTACAGCAGGAATTGGTATACACCCTACTAAACCCTGATTGTCACAGGTGGTGAATTTCAAAAATGCAATGAGGACACTTAAAAGAACAATATGCTATAAGATTCTGTCTAAAATGGAAAAAAACCCCACAGAAACGTATGGAATGAATCTTGCATGAATCGAGCATCAGCTTTTGAGTGGCATAAGAGATTCAAGGAAGGCAGGGAGTCTGTAAGAAGTGATGAGAGGTGTGGGAGGAGTAAGAAAGTCAATATACCTGAGTTGATTGGCCAAACGGTTAGGTTTAGGGTTACTTTAGGAGAGTTTAGGAAGAGATTCGTCGGAAGAGGCCAGCACTCTTCAAATCGGGTCAGTGGCATTTCCTGCTGGACAATGCACCAGTCCGCAACTCCATCCTTGCCACTGACTATTAGGCCCAAATGGGCATCAAGACAGTTCCTCACCCTCCCTCTAGTCCAGACCTTGCTCCCTGTGACTTTTGGTTATTCCCTAAGCTCACAGGCTGTCGTTATGAGACAATTGAGGAGATGAAAGAGGCTATGACGAAGGTCATTGATACGCTCACACAAGAGGACTTCTATGGGGTCATCCAGAAGTTGTTGGAACGGCACAACAAGTGCATTGCATCCGGAGGAGATTACTTCAAAGGGGAATTGAGTTTTATGTGTGCACTATCAATAAAAGTGCCCATACGAAAAACTTAGGAAACTTATCTAATGATCCTCGTATATATGCAGTCCCCATATATACATGTACGCACACACCTACTCATATATGCATATATTCACTTAACTACAAACACGCACATATTTGCTACACCAAATTATGCATTCATATAGCTATATGCATTTTCCTACACTAACATATGCACAAATGTAATTCCTGGGGGCGTGCATTGCGTAACTTTTATGATAATCGTATATGGATTAGGTGGGCTGAGTTCAAATCCTTGACGAGGCTGTCCGTATTTCACCTTCCCTTAAAGGGAAAGGCATAAACCCATCTCTTCATTCTCCAACTATAGGAAATGTAGGACTATTTAGCTTCAGATGAGTAACCAGTCTCAAAGAAGGAAAACACCTGTTTCAACCCAAACTTTGCTTTTTTGACTGCATGAAGCATCTGGATAAGTGTCTACTCCGTAATGGAGATGGAGAGGGATCGCCAGATAACGAGCAAATGGAAACTCGATAACAGAAATGACATACTTAGTGACTCATACGCATTATATATATACATATATATATATATATATATATATATATATACCGTCATCCACATACACATTGTTTCATTGTATCACCACTCTTCTGTGTGGCTAGATGCGTAGGACGTTTGAAGCTGTGATCGAAACCAGCCCAACTTTACGTGAGACTTAGTTTCATACCGCTCAGCCAACTAGCGAACCACGTCAGCTTGGGAATTATAAGACATTCAGTAGTAGCTTTCGCTTTGTTTACATCTATACCTTACCGGATACCAGAGTGCTCAATTCGTTTGAAGAGCTTTGCATTATGCGAGTAGCAACCATAAATTCCTTCGCTAGAGTGTTCAACCCCCGTGGGGGAGCGTACATATTGTCATCCATAGACAGTATGTTTCGTTGTATCACAACTCTTCAGTGTGGCAAGAAACGTAGGACGCTTGAAGCTGGGATGGAAACCCGACCAACTTTACGTTAGACTTAGTATCATACTGCTCAGCTAACAAACGAACCACGTCAGGTCGGGAATTATAATGTAGTAGCTTTCGTTTTGTTTACATTTATACCTTACTGGATACTAGAGTGTTATATATATATATATATATATATATATATATATATATATATATATATATATATATATATATATCCGGAATTATTTGGCTGTTCTCGTGACAATTTGAATAACTAATTCATCTTAACCTAATTAACTATGCTTGTAGTTGAAGTCATTTTAAAAATTAAATTGACTATTCAGCCGGACTTCATTGATATCACACACACACACACACACACACACACACACACACACACACACACACACAAACATATACACAATCAGATATATATATATATATATACATGTATATATAAACACAAACACATATATAAACAACACACATTTAAACACATATATAAACACACAACCATACACACATATATACAATATAAATTTATTCAATAGATAACGTAAATTTTACCGTAGGTGTTGGCAAAAGGAAGCACAGTTTCCATTTATTCCCTTTTCAAGGTAATTTGTTCTTTCTTGTTCCAGAAGACCGTCAGAATGACCTTCTTTACTGACTGCTAAGCACAAAACTTTTACTTTACCGAATCGTCAATGATTTTATTTTAAAGATTATCTTTTCGACTCAGACTCGATTTGTCAAATCCATCTTTAGTATATTTGTTAACAATTTTTTGACTACAACATGCTTCTCTGTACACATCACACATTTTTCTATTAATTTAACATAGTTTGTTTTCCTTAGCCACCAAAAAATTGATGACATGACGCTGTTAATGCCCGGACAACTTAGTTTGATTTGCCACCATATTAAATAATCTCAAAAATTATATATACGAAATTGAAATAATTTTTGCTATAAACCAATTCTAAACAATGCGGGTTTTTCATTTGGAATAATATTAAGCAAAAAAATCATTTTGCTTTTTTCAAAAAATTCCCAATATATATTAATTTACAAAGCGCTTTGCTTTGATGCGGCACAAGGCCGAATGAATGGGGCACCCAATGAGGCTCGAACTCACTAATGTAGGTTTGCTAGTCTAGCTTGCTAACCGTTACACAACCAGAGGAGAAAAAATTAATTGCAAAGAGATAGTCCCGTTTCTCATATCAGTCTTCATCTTGTGTGTGTATCTGTGTATGTGTATGTGTGCGTATGCATGTGTGTGTGTGTGTGTGTGTGTGTGTGTATGCAAGAATGCATATACACAAGGTAGTTCTGAAAGTTCTCAGTCTAACCAAGAAAATTTCTTCTCTTTCTATTTATTTATTCTTAATCTAAATCTTTTAAAAATTATTTTAGGCAAGGGTGAACTAGAGAAACAATCTAGGAAGGATGTTAAAAAGCATGATGAAATCTAAGGAATAGATAAACATGTGTTCTTTATGTTGATAGGTTATTTCCAGTTCGGCATATAAAAGACAAGGGGTTAGAGGTAACAACAGGTGAAATGATCCCCCGCTGGGGTCCCAGCATTGTGATGATGAAGAATTTTCAACGTTCTTAAAATGTAAAAATATCTAAGCGAAAAATAAAATTTTATTTCATCCATCATTTTTTTTTGTGTGTGCATCGGTATATATGTTTTTAAAAATCTTCTATTGATTTATTTTGTTTATTTGTTTTTTTTCAAGATTTATTGATTATTTAATGCCAAATCCATTTTTATGGAAATAAACAGTTCTATTTCAGACAATTCAGTTAGCATAAGTACACAGTTTTATCGTCAAAAACATTTCTGTTTCAAGCTATTTAGTTTAGTCAAACTGTTCTAATTCAAACAATTCAGTTTTGTAAAAGAATAGTTTTCGTTTACACAAGTTAAATATCAAAACAGTTCTATTTCAAACAATTCAGTTTATCGTAAGAATAGTTTTAATGTCAAAAACAGTTCTATTTTTAATAATCCAGTTTAGCATACAAAAACAGTTCAATTTCAATCAATTCAGTTTAGCATAAGTATGCAATTTAGTTCTTTTTGACCCATAGATAGAACCTTATCAGGTGCTACCACTCTGTACCAGAATGGACCAGGGAGCGATGTCAATGATGGAGTACTCCACATTCCCCAAAGCTCCAGCATTGCTGGATCTTCACCATCAGATTTTTTAGTGTCATATCTAGGACACCCGTTACCCCTCTGCAGAGGAGCAGTCGATGTATTCTATAACCCCGGCCGACAGGGCAAGATTTATTTTTGGTAGGTGTATATGAGTGTGTGCGTGTGTGTGCGTGCATGTTTAACCAACACCTAACGCCACTAGCAGGATGTACAACAATTTTAAAGCGGAATTCAACTGGTTTGAATTTAGAGTTTTTCTTCTCCTTGACCGGAGAAAAAAGTGCCCAGTCTATCCAATTATTTACCCATAGCTGGCTGAAGAATTCTTAGATTCGTACCTTCCTCAAGGTTAATAGCGCTATGTGAAATGCTAACAGCCTCGTATAGGATTTTATATCAATTCCATATAACCGTTAAACCACAAGCGCTTACCTGAGTGTGTGTGTGTTTGTATGTATTTGATCATGATGGAATATATGTGTGTATGCGTTTGTGAAGGCATATATGTTAAGGCACACTTAGCGTAAGGGTTATCATTGTAAAAATGGAATCGGTGACCCGCGGCGTATGTGGTTGCGTTTTATTTCGTGCTAATGCTCGCTGGAAAAGGTATAAATCCATCTATTATCACCTCACCTACGGATAAACAGTTGGACAGGCTGAGTTCTTTGGCTTTGGTTAGGTAACTAGTTTAGGAGAAGGAAAACTCTATATTCAAACCTGCTTAAAATGATGTATTACGTCTTGTTTATGGAGAAGTTAAATAAGTGTTTTTATTGGAATATATATATGTGTGTGTATACGCATGTGTAGCATATATATATATATATATATATATTCCCAGTTAGGTTGCTGTACGAAGGGTAAAGTGCCTAGCCTGCTTTACTATTAATCCATAGCTGTGGTGGGAATCGATGGAATAATGCTTTCTTAAAAGAAAGCGAAATACACTATGCATAATAAATGGTGATTCTTTCTTTTTTTTGTCTCTTTCTCCTTATATATATATATATATATATATATTACACCACGAGCGCTGACACACACACACACACACACGCACACGCACACGCATATATATATATATATATATATATATGGAGGCGCTCCTGGTGTAATACTTTAATGTTTTCGTAGGTAATGTGCACGATGACCCGAATTCAAATCTTTGCCGAGGCTACTTACGTTTTGCAAAGCGCTAATACCCATGGGAAAGGTATGAATAGAACAATTCTCCCTCCAGCTAAGGGTCAAAAATAGGGCATACAGGGCTCTTTAACCTAGCTATGTCAACTGGTCTTGGAGAAGGAAAAGTCTGAATTTAAACCAGTTAAAGACCCGTTCAAAATTTGACCTTGTGTCACATTCTACTTCTGCGGGGGTGGGGGCTCGTGTGTAAATAAGCATAAATATAAGAAATGCTGCAAAAAGTGCCTGAGAGCCAACTGCCTGTTAAAAGCAGACAAAACAAAGATTAACCCGACTTTCTTATTTACTGACTGCCTTTCAGTTCTTGTTTAGCGTTCGTCTTTTTCAGCGTGGGAGGGTATAAGACATGGGTAGTCAGATACATAAAAGCGGTTTAAATACGTAACGCGATCTAGGTGTGACAAAAGGCAGGCAGACGGTTTTGCCGTTTTCTAAGCCGGTGTGCTATCAAATCTCTTGAATATCCATACGCTAACATTGAGCATGTATATTTATGTGCAGAGAAGAAAAAAAGTGGAGTAGAAAGAAAGAAAAATGGAAAATATCTTCAGTATTTTTCTATAGACCTGTCTTCTTCAAAAACTCAGAATTTCCATCTCGTTGCACCAGAGAGAGAGAGAGAGAGAGAGAGAGAGAGAGAGAGAGAGAGAGAGAGAGAGAGAGACTTGTTCTTTTATTAGATTCAGAATGATATATATATATATATATATTGATAGTCGGCCAGAGATAGGAGTATTTGTGAATTCACAGTGGACGCCCCTGGCCCGTCTTCGTATATCAAGAAAATTTTTTTCAAAAAAGTCCCGACTTCGAATGCTAGTTTCACTAGATAGGTTCTCCTGACTTAGAAAATTGGCGCAACGCATTTTTCCTAATTTTTATCTGATCAAAGCTTAACAACTATGCGAGTCGATCTAGTTGAGTAATAATTAACAAATAGATATTGCAGATAATTAACATTGAGTTGAATCTCACTGGGTGCCTTATACTCGAGGTCGTAGGCTAAAATGAAGCTAAAATTAGTAAACACACACACACACACACGCACACACACACACACACGCACACACACACACACACACACACATAAAGTGCAGATCAGTAAGTCTGTTGGCATACATGTAATTATTAGCCGAATTTTAATATGACATTTTTACAGTATAATGTTCAGTCTGTTTATCTACGGAGAAGCGGGGAGTTAACCTCCTCTCTTTTCAATGGACATAATGTTAAAAAGCATTATTTGCTGCGTAAATTATTTCATATCATCATTAGGCTATAGAGTTATTAATGTTTATACATACAAATATATATATATATATATATATATATATGGACATGCATATACACACGGATTTATTGATGTACTGTTGTATGTGGGTGTGTCAATCTAAGCTTAGTAAATTATTTGTCTACCTCATTTTATAATAGCTTTGTTCATATCTATCTATCTATCTATGTATCTATGTTACGACTGTTTATATCTGTCTATCGATCTATTTGTCTCAATCTTTTATATCTTAATTCATGTCTATCTGCCTCTGTTTATCTTTCTTTCTTTCTCTCTTTCTTTCTTGGGAATTCACCGTAGCATAGTGGTTGGCGTACTGAACTGTGACATTGTAGCAAGCGAGTTCGAACTCTCGTCTCAGGATTACGATCACTTTCGGACAAATACCCTGGGGAAAGGTGTGAAGTCCCTCGTTCAATAACTATGGATTAAATAGCGCAACTACTGTCTTTCAACAAGGATGGTTTGACATTAAATAACCCACCTACTTTGATTCGCCATTTAACAAAGAAACCGAAATCAATCAGTCTACCTCACTCAATTATGCCTTGGTTTATACCTATCAATATTCTTGCCAACAATCAATACAACTTTGTTTTGTGTCAGTCCCTGTATCTTTCTCTAACTCCCTCCCTCCCTCCCTCCCTCTCTCTCTCTATATATATATATATATATATATATACATATATTTACATTTATATATGAAACCTTACTTAATTATTGAGAGCATTTGATTTGGTAATGATTAATGTGTGAATTTATTAAATCGGTAACACAAAGACAAAAAATGTATTTTCATATTTTTTTCGTTCCTGTTACCTTTATATATATATATATATATATATATATATATATATACATCACATTTGTCAAAACCAATGATATGTTTATCCCTTCAGCTTGATATTCTAGTATTTATTCGCCCACACATATGTGGGCGAATAAATTCGCCTTTACACACACACACACACACACACACACACACACACACACACACACACACACACATATATATATATATATATATATATATATTATTATTATTACATACGCAAGAACAGATTTTATTTGCATATGATATATAAAATTTCTTTATGATGCTTAAATATATAGGCGTATGCAAGTGTACATATTAACACATATGTATATTTCTGGGCACCTCTGGTGGTGTATCGGTTAGCAAGCTAGACTTGCAAACCTACACGAGTGAGTTCGAGTCTCATTGGGCGCCCCGTTCATTCGGCCTTGTGCCACATCGGAGCAAAGAGCTTTGTAAATTACTACATATGTATATTTCTGAAGATAGTAAAGCAACGACAATTTTGGTTAAAAGGGTGACATTTTACAAGGAAAAGTTAACGTGAACAACTAGCCTCGTGTCAGACTAATGAAAGGATAGTTTGTAAAGAGAGCAAACACACTCATACAGACATAATTATGTGTGTGTGTGAGTGTTTGTGTTCGTGTTAGTATATTCGCACACGAAAGATGGTACAGAGCCTGTGGTGTCCGGTCGATGAGACTGAGAGCACGCTGATGGTGTACCCTGCACAGGGCCCCAGAACCACCTCTATAAACCACCTCCTGGACGAGACTGATTGCATTTCACATAGCACTAATACCCTTGGGAAAGGTATGAATCCAATTATTCTCCCTCCAGCTATGGGTAAATAGTAGGACAGACTAGGTTCTTCAGCCTTGGTTAGGCAACTAGTCTAGGAGAATGAAAACTCTGAACTCAAACCTGTTAAACTCCGCTTAAAAATTGACCTTGTGTCATATCCTGCCCGAGTGGAGGGGTTGGTAAATAGTACCTCTATAAACCACCTCTATGTTCTGGGTAAATCGCAGCTAGTGTTGATTCTCTGCGGAGTATGGAGTATGGAGTATGTATTTACCCAAACCCTCTACACGGGCAGGATGTGACACAAGGTCAATTTTTAAGCGGATTTCAACATGTTTTAATTCAGGGTTTTCCTTCTAAAAGACTAGTTGCCGAATGAAGGCTAAAGAAAACCGGCTGCCCTACTATTTACCCATAGCTGGAGGGAGAATAATTGGATTCATACCTTTTCCAAGGGTTTTAGTGTGATGTTAAATGCAATCAGCCTCGTCCACGGTTTCAACTCGTGTCACTGTGTCCGTTTCCTGCGACGATGACCATTACACCATGGTGGAGTACTTCCTCATTCCAGTTACTCCCAGATTCACCCTGAACTGATATAGTAGTACCTGTTAAACTACCATCTCTGGATCAAATAGAACTGCTGGGAAATTATTTGCATTTGATATTAGATACTTAATATCATATAACCATGTGTAAAAGATGTAAATATAAACCGACGATATACGAAATTCCTTTACCTCTGGGCAGAAAAAAAACCCCAAAAAACAAGTGAGTTAATATGTCGTTTTAATCATTCAAGTAATCAATTAAAATTTCTGAGGCTTTTAAAAGTTCTAGCGAATCTAAAGCAGTACGGACTTTTGTTACTGTACTTTGTGAGCAGCAGAATTTGTTAGACAATTTATTCATGACAACTAATCAATAGCGAAGAAACGGAGGAAAGAATATTTCATCTATAAATAAAAAGAAATGTTTTGGAAACAATTCTGCTCGAATGACTGATTTAAAGGCATGTAACTCCCCCCCACCTGGGGTTATTTTATGCTTAGAGGTTCAGAAATTGCATTTATTGCACGTTTATACTTATTTTTTTTTATGTAGTTTCTTTTTATTTTTTTAAACAGTTATGTGATATCAAATGCATATAATTATTAGATCTATTTCACTCATAGATGAGATCCTAATAGGTGTTACTACTTCGAGTCAGACTATGAAAGGGTATTTCATACTTCTTAGAGATCTAGAACTGAAGCCTCTCCAGCAAATGTATTTTAGTGTCAGACTTGGACACTCCTTTTTAGAGGTGGGGGATCTAATCCTTTTTTAGAGGATGCAGTCAGTGTATTTCAGGTCTCACTGAAAAAGCTGACAAGTTTTTGAACCTGTCTTACCTATTTTCACGACACGCTGTATTATCAGTAGGTGTGCGTGTGCGCATATGTGTGTGTGTGTGTGTATGTGTGCGCGCGCGCGCGTGTGTGTGTTTTCTTTTTTATTTCCTGTCTTTTATCTTATTTGTCGAAATCATCTTTCTATTGATTGAAAGGAAAGAATTTAAAAAATGTTCACTGATTCATCCAATTGAGGAATTATGTGATAATAACCTGTTGTAAGCGGAAAAGAGAAATATATTTACTATTTTAAGTTTATCCTAGCACAAAGCTTAGGAAAAGACTTCATTGTTGGTCTAGAAACTTATGTGACTGACTTTTCTATTTCTCAAGTTGACAATCGTGTTTGCCTCTGAGGATTCACTTTCAGGCGAATAATCTTGAATTATCACAAATGATTTATTGATTTAAGAACACGTCAATCCGTCTAGGGTTATTTTACGCCTATAGGATAGGGAATAAAGATCACTCTGCATTAATATTAAAATTTTTTGTGCAGTTGATTCTAAAGAGATTTTTTGGTTTTTTTGGGTTTTTTTTTTGCACAGAGATATATTGTATGAAGTATTCCTATCTAATACAAATAATTCGCATTCAGTTGTATGGTTCCAAGTAATCCTATTCATTTCATTTTCTAAGGCAGATTCTTATTTGTACATATACCAATTAATAGTTTCTTAAACAACAACTACAACTACAACAACTAATGATAATAATAGTTACAAGAAGAATAAGAAGAAGATATAAACATATTTGGATCTTGGTAGAGATCTGAAAAAGCAGAGGAACATAAATTGTAGTTGATGCGCTTGGAACGGTCTTCCAAAAGAGATCGGAGGATGGTTTCTTTGTTTAATGGCATATCAACTCTTTTTAGGTTATTTCATGCCAAATCCATTCTCCTAGAAGAACAGTAGTGGTACTATTTAACCCATAGCTGGGAGGATAAAGGGGTTCATACCTTTCCCAAGGGTATTTGCCCGAAAGTGAACGTAATAGCGCGACTGGAGTACGAACTCGCGTACTACGATTCTGCAGTCCATCGTTTTAACCATAACACCACGAGGACACCCCCCTGGGAAATCAGAGAAAGAATCGAGATTACATAGACCACAGCATTATTAAGATTGGCTAAAATAAGAGTGAGCAAAACGTTTTGGTTGGAGGGCTGCATCGCTGGCTTATGAATGAAAGATAGGGGAAAAAGACAAGTACTTAAACCTTACCAGAGAATTTTAAGAAAGCTGTGTAATATAACTGTGACGGTGATATCAATCATAATTGGCGCACTTGGAATTATCCCGAAAGGTTTAGAAAGGGGACTGGAAGAATTAGAAAGGGCCGCATCTTTTAAAATCCAGAGAATTTAATTTCGATTCAAGTGCAAGTGTTTTTAGAGGCTCCTGCAGGCTGCACAGAAGAGTGCAGCGGGTTGCATTTGGCCCAAGGCCGCATTTTGCCAACCCCTGGGTCAGAATACTAATAAGAGCCCTTGAGGCCTTGGGAGATTTGTAATCATTCCGATTCCAGTGAATGACCACCAGCTAAATCTGTTGTGAAAAACTTGTTAGGAGAGAAGTGTAGGTTATATGGTCATAGAGACGAAACAATCAATCATATAATAAACGAATGCAATAAATTAGTGTAAAAAGAGTATAAGACTAGACACAACTCGTTAGGGAAGGTAATCCACAGAAAATTTTGCAAAAAAATTAAATTTGAGTATATGAACAAATGGTAAATGCGCAACTCAGAATCTGTCCTGGAGAATGAATTGCACAAACATTTCTGGGACTTAGATACACAAACGGATCACTTAATCTCGATCAGACAATCAGAACTTGTGATAGTCAAATAAAAAAGAAAAAAAGAAAAAAAAAGAGAACCTGCTGAATAGTGAACTTTGCCGTCTCGGCAGACCACAGAGAGAAAATAAAAGAAAGCAAAAAGATAGATTATTGCCTAGATCTTGCCAGAGAACTAAAAGAAAATATGGAACAGGAAGGTGACGGTGATACCAATTGTGGTTGACGCACTTGTGACAATCCACAAAGGATTGGTAAAGGAACTGGAATACTAATAAATAAGAGGACAAGTGGTGCCTATCTTGATTATTATTGAGATCGGCCAGAATACTGAGAAGAGTATCAGAGAGATTTGAGGAGACTTACTGTCACGCAAAATCCAATGAGAAACCATCCGCTAACGCTGGCGGGAAAGACTCTCAAAGGAGTAAATAATAATAATAGTAATAATAATATAACCCAATTGTAATTAATGCGCTTGGAACGGTCCCCAAAGGCTTGGTGAAGGGACTGGAGAAGTTAGAAAATGGCGGACGAGCTTAGTCTATCAAAACTACAGCATTGTTTAGATTTGCCAGAATACTGAGAAGAGTCCCGGAGACCGGAGGAAACTTGCTGTCACTCAGACTCCAGTAAAAAGATCATCAGCAAAAGCTGGTGTGGAAAACTCGCGTAGAGTAGTATAACAATTTAGCTACGAAAGAGAAAAACTAAATCTCTTCTAAGGGTAGCAGAAAATAACGCCATAAAGACCGATTATATTAAAGCGGCCACCTGCCTCCTATCACGAAAATTATCCAAGTTAGACGAATCAGACATGCAGGATACTGCTGGAGAAGCAGGGACGAGCTCATAAGTGATGTACTCCTACGGACCCCCACGTATGGCCGAGAAAAAGCAGAACGACCAGCTTGAACATACTTACAGCAGCTGAGTGAGGATACGGGATGTAGCTCTGAAGACCTGTCGGAGGCGATGAACGATAGGGAGATGTGGCGAGAGAGGGTCAGGGATATCTGTGCTAGCGGCACATGATGATGATGATGATATTAAAGCGAAATTTGATAATTCGCTACAGGATAGCAAGTGTAGGTTATGCGGTGACAGAGACGAAACGATTAATCACATAATAAGTGAATGCAACAAAGTAGTGCAAAAGAAGTATTAGCAATATACAACTCGGTGAGGAACGTGATCCCCAGGGAATTGTGAACAAAAAAAGTGAAATTTGCTCATATTACCGAATGGCACATGCACAACCCAGATTCCGTACAAGGGAATGAGATGTAGAAATTCTCTGGGATTGTGAGATACAAACAATCACCTAGTTCCAGCCAGAAGACCAGACTTAGTTATAATAAAAAGAAAAAAGAGAACGTGTCGTCTTGTGAATTTTGCCTTCACAGAGATCCACACACTTAAAATCAAAGAAAGTGAAATTTCTTTTCACTTTCACAAGTATCTAAACCTTGCCAGAGAATGTTACGAAAGCTGTTGAATACGACTGTGACGGTGATACCAATTGTAATTGGCGCACTTGGAATTATCGCTAAAGGTTTAGAAAGTGAACTGAAAGAGTTGGATATTGGAGGACGAACCAAGACTATCCAGACTACTGCATTGTTGAGACGGGTCAGAATAGGGAGTAGGGTCCTCGAGATCTGAGGAGACTTGCTGTTTTTCTGACTCAGTGAAAAACTATCAGCTAACGCTGGTGTGAAAAACATGCAGGGAATATAATAATAATTTGTATACATACAAACCGAAATCTGGGCAAAAAAGTGAAACGCATAAAATTCTCAGCAACTTTGAGATACAAACGAATTTCTCCATCCAGGCCAGTAAGCTAGACCTAATTTTTAATTAAATAAAAAAATTAAAATTAATTAAAACCACTTATCAGCTAGTGTATTTTGCCTTTCATTGAAAGAATATATATATATATATATATATATATATATATATATATATATATATATATATATATATATAATTTGCAAGCGAATAGTTTGTTGGCAACTTTATTTTTAAACAAGTAAAAGCTCATTTGCTTGCACACAGTAAAATGGTTTCAAGTATTTCAGTTTAACATTATTTACTCTTTTTATCAAGCATTCCTATTTAATTTCATTTTAATATTTTGCTTGCTCACAGTTAATAATATTAATAATTTGATTGTACACAATTAAATGGTTTAAACAATTGTTATTTAACATTAATCATTTTATTTAATATTAATCATTTCTTTGCATAACTGGACATTGGCATAATGGTTAGAGAGTTCGCCAATGGACCGGGAGACCCGAGTTCAATCCCAGGTCGAGTCATACCAAAGACTCAAAAAATGGTACTTGATCCCTTCTTTCTTAACACTCAGCATTATAAGGTAAGGATCAAGAGTAAAGTGGAGTAATCCAGGGAAAGGAGTAGCGCCCTCTCCTACACATTGGTGTAGTAGTAACCAACTTTACTTACTAAATGGTTTAAAGCATCGCTATTTAATATTTGTAATTCTATTTATCAAGTAGTCCTATCTACTATGAATAACTTGCGCGCATGATTTCAAATAACTAATAATAATAATAATAATAAATGATTGAACAGTTCTATTTGACCCACAAATGGGACTCTAACAAGTAAAATTACTCTGAGTGTAATTTGAGTGTACCTGACAGTAATCGCAATGCAGGTATACTCTACATTCCTCATAATTTGGGTCTGGAGCCTTATCATTAAATGCAGTTTAATGTCATACCCAGGACACTAAATAGTTTCAAGCATTGCTATCTAAAACGACTAATAATTCTATTTAATGAAAGAATGAAAGAAAAGGAAAAGGTAAACAAATACTTGTATATTGACAGAGAATTAAAAAAGTTTTGGAACATGAGGGTGACAATGAAGCCTTTGGAACAATCTCTTGGAACGTGCAATTCAAAGCAGAAGTACTCAACTTGAAATCTGACCTTATGTCACATTCTGCCAGTAGCAACAGGGGGTTGGGTAAATACATACATAAACAAATCTAATGAGAATTTTAGAAAGCGTTTGCATATGAATTCATGTAAATACATAAATATACTCGGACATTCATCCACCCAGAAAACTCGGGTAATATAATGGTTAGCAAGCTAGACTAGCAAACCTTCATGAGTGAGTTCAAGTCTCATTATGTATTCCATTTATTCGGCCTTGTGCAAGATCTAAGCATAAAGCTTCATCATCATCATCATATCGTGCTGGCAGCACGGATATCCCTGACCCTCTCTCGCCACTCCTCCCTATCGTTCATCGCCCTAGGTAGGTCTTCAGGACAACAACCAGTATCCTCACATAGCTGCTGAATATACGTTCGAGCTGGTCGTCCTGCTTTTGCGCGGCCATGTGTGGGGATCCATAAGAGTACATCTCTTATGAGTTCATCTCTGCTTCTCCAGCAATGTCCTGCATGTCTGGTTCGCCTAACTTGAATAGTTTTCGTGATAGGGGGCAGGTGGCCGTACAGTTGGTGTCTTGTGGGGTGTTGCTGCCAGGACTTGTTCAGGATTGCACGCAGCATTCTTGTGTAATTGCCATCTAGTTTCTTCTCCAGCCGTTTTGTTAGCGTCCATGTAGTGCATCCATATAGCAGTATCGATGTGACCGCTGCCTGGAAGAAACTGCGTTTCATTTTATCGGTTAGGTCTGATTTCCATATAGTCGATAGCCTATTGATAGCTGTCCATGCTTTCGTTAACCTCGTTTCGATGTTCTTTTCGGTTGATTCGACACTGCTTCCTAGGTACGTGAATTTGTCTACTAGTTTAAGAGGGGTTCCTTCTAGAGTGGAGATGTCCCCCGTTTGGTTATAGCACATATATTCCGTTTTGTGTGCATTAACATGGAGGCCTATGCTTGCTGCTGCTCGTTCCAAACTATGCAGAAGTGTTTCGGCTTGGTCAGGTGTATTTGCCAGTATCGCTATGTCATCGGCGTAGTCGGCGTCGGTAATTGTTGTTGCGGGGTATCTTCTGCTTCTTTTCTTCGTCAGTTCGAAGCCATTCTCTCTGATTTTGTCAATCGATGTTCTAAGTACGTAGTCTAGACAAATGATAAAGAGGTACGGAGCCAGCGTGTCCCCTTGTAGTACTCCTGCTACAATGTCGAAGTATTCTGTGTCTCCATCTGGTGATCGTACTTTTACTTTAGTGTTTCTATAGAGAATCGTTATTGCCGCTACGGTTTCTTTAGGTATGCCGTACGCTAGTAGGATTTGTTCCATCTTTCCTCTGTGAATGGAGTCGAAAGCCTTGGTAAAGTCGACAAATATTAATGTCGCTTGTAGGTTCTTTGCCCGTACACCTTCAAGGATTCTGCGGATGGTTAATATTTGTGAGGTCGTGGATCTATTTCTTCGGAAGCCATTTTGGTTTTTTCTAAGTATGTTGTCGATTTTGGGTTCTATTCGGTTTCGTAGTAGGGCATTGTAGATTTTGGTAGCTATGGATGTAAGTGTTATGCCTCGATAGTTTTTGGCTAATCCGAGGTCCCCCTTTTTAGGGAAGGGGAGTATGCATCCCTTCATCCATCTATCTATCGGATACTACAAACATCCACCCAAATATAAATCCCACTCTGTCAGCGGGGTTTAGAATATACTGACTGTATCCCAAACAGTAGGATGAGACACACAAAATGGGTGTCCTAGATATAACACTAAGCCGCATCTGATAGTGAAGCTCTAATTCGTGAGATACAGGGATAATGGTGTATCTCTTTATTGCCTTTACTCTCAGATCCTTTTAGTCTTGGAGTGGTAGAACTGGTTAAGGCCCCATCTATGGGCCAAATGCATCTGTTCAAAAATTGATTCGTATTCGATAGGATCGTGAATAACAACAACAACAACTAAAAAGAACTCTGAAGAAACAATTACAAAAATGTAATTATGAATGTACGATGAACTCGATTCCCTAACTTCTAGGCATAGAATAACACTCAACAAATTTACATGTCGTTAAAATCAATCAGCCAACCAACCAAGCATGATAGTTTTTGCCCAGTCGGCTAGGGCTGTTGAATACTCCGACTGCTTCTTTGTGTTTGTCCTGTATATGACAATAAACAATCTGATGGTGAGGTTCCAGTAATGCTGGAGCTTTGGATAATGCAGAGTACCCCTTCATTGCTATTGCTCCCAGATCCACTCTAACCTGGATTGGTAGCACCTGATAGGGTCCAATCTATGGGTCAAATAGAACTAAACTGTGTGCTTATGCTAAACTGAATTGTTTGAAATAGAACTGTTTATTTGTATAAAAATTGATTTGGCATTAATAATCTACAATGGTTGATGTGCCATAACACCAAACCAAACAAACAAGCCTAGTCAGTTTACATTTGCTCAAATGTAACAAAATGCTATAGAAAAACTAAAAAATATTAACAATATCTGAACAGAAAATATTTCAGCAATTCAAAACCAACGTTTCACTTGATTAAAATAAATAAACACGCGAATTATCCATATAAAACCAAATTCATTATCACCCATAGATTAATAAAGATAACAATTTTTTAAAAGAAAAAGCTAATTTACCTCCAGTCAAAGTATAATAAAATTGTATTATTTCCAGTGAAATAATATACTATCAAAGCGGATATTATAAGAAATTGTTTATCATTAAACTCAACTGAATGGAATATCTTTAACCAAAAATCAAACTGCGACACCTCTGTCCACCAAAAAAAAAAAAAAAAAATGAAAATTTTATACTGAGAGTAACAGGTTATATCGGCTCTAACGTTTGCTACGTCATAATCACGTGACTTTCTAAATATAAAAACTCTAACGGCAAAATAAACTGATCAAAATGTTTAGAATCTTTGCTATAAAGCTTCTCAGATATCAAAACCAAAAAGCTTCACTGGATTTTTAAAGAAAACATAAGAGTTTAATTCTACGCTTGAGAATAGCCAAATATGACGAGAAGAAAAAAGCGGAAAGCTTTTGTTGATAATATAAAAGTGAAGTGGAATAAAACGGGAAAACAATTTGATGGAATCTTTATTTATTGTGACGTTGCACCCCTTATGGGCTTCATGAGATTATAATTTTAGGAAAAATATTGGGT
Source organism: Sepioteuthis lessoniana (assembly GCA_963585895.1). Lineage (NCBI taxonomy): Eukaryota > Metazoa > Mollusca > Cephalopoda > Myopsida > Loliginidae > Sepioteuthis > Sepioteuthis lessoniana. The sequence goes on from CAUZXS010006162.1 coordinate 95,334, forward strand.
AACGTTACAATGATCAATAGAAGTGCCATGGCAACGAAAAAGCAGAGACAGTTATAAGATTTTCCCATAATTTACATTTAATTTTTTTTCCAAATTATGATCTGAAACGACGAAATAAATATAAACAGTCCATCAAAATAGATTCTACGTCGTACTTCTTTTTTATTCTGTCAGATATTTTATCTATATAATTATTTATATAAAATCAAGTGAAATCGTGCAAAACAAAAATAAAAAAAACTTAGCAATCTTTAAAAAATGCCTTGTTTATTTTTCAACGAAGACTAAACACACACACACACACACACACACACACACCTTATATGAGAGAGGGAGAGAAAATAAACGTGGTAAATTGCTCGACTACGTCATCGTAGTAAATGAATTCGAACTCCAGTCATGTTATTACGTTTACTTTTAGATTTAAAAATCGTGGGAAAGGTATGTACTCCCTTTTACCCTGCAGCTATGTAGTACTTAAATAAAGTTGTACTTAAATTATTCTACCAGAATGGCTTTGGCATTGAATAACCTACGGAGGTTGTTATGCCATTGAAAGCATAGAAACCAAACCTAGGAAGGATAGATTGGAAATGACATAGATCGATCAGTAAATAGACAGTAACAGATATAGATAGACTGATAGATAAAAAAAGACAAAGATCGAGATAGATTTTAAAATGGATAGATAGATTGATAGATAGATAGATAGATAAAAGAAGATATATATATATATATATATATATATATATATATATATAAAGACTGAGATAGATTCAAAAGGCTGAGATGGAGAGAAAAAGACTTAAGTTGATATTAGGAAAAAATGAATATATATATTGTGTGTCGAACATAATCGTCTCTTTCTCAATCTATGAGAATGGTATAATTCATTTTATCGGATTTAGATGAGGTTAATTTTCATAGTAAATTGCCCCATTTTAAAGTACAAAGCGAAAATACAAAAAAAAAAAAAAAAAAAAATGAATACGTTCTTCCTTGTCTGTTCTCGCTAACCGAACTAATGTTAACGCAACCTCCACACTCCCCCAAAATGCTACCCAAACATATAACAGGTGTACCCAGATATATTAATTACCTGCATGTATATCTCAAACATATATATACAAGAATTTCTGTGCGAAATCGGAGATTGAGAGAGTAAAGAAGAAGACGAGTGAAACGAGAATTATTTTGGTATATATATATATATATATATATATATATATATATATATATATATATATATATATATTCCGCCTAGGCCAAAGAAGACGCTTGTCGATGAAAGACTGGGAGATACGGCTTCCGCATACAAACGAGCCGCAGCAAACTTTTAAGAATGAAATATGAAAACAATATATGAATTAGAAAACTGATACATAGGCGGGTGCGAAATAAAGTTTTTAATATTTCAACGTGCATGAGAACTCTATGATTAATTTGCGATATATTTGATTCATTGTATATTTGTATTTGAGTAAGGTAAGAGGTTTAATCTGACAGATATGTTGTATAAAGAAAACGGAAAGAAAAATACATGTAAATAGATGAGAAAAGATTAATTAATTAGTTCCACCTTAATTAGTTCCACTGACGAGTTTCAATAGGATTGTTTAAGACATGAAATTACCAATATTTCAGGTAGAAAGACGCTTTGTCGACTTGTTTAAAAATTTACGTTTCATGACGTAACATTTTCGAATATTTTTCGAATATTTTTCTCAATTCGTTTCAAACCGCTATTTTAAATTCATAATTCCCACCTTGAAGATGACAAAAACACTTTCTACCTGAAATTTTCGTAATTCCAAGTCTTAAACAATCCTGTCGAAACGCGTTGGTGGAACTAATTAATTAATAAATCTTTCTCATCCATTTATATGTATTTTTCTTTCCGTTTTCTTTATACAACATTTTTATATTTACACAGATATATATGATATCAAGTATTCTTAAATAATACAAAATATTTTGCACGCAGTTGTTTGCTTTGATGTATTCCTACCAGATACTAACAGTAAGACAATTTCAAGGAATTATTCCTATTTAATGATAAGCATTTATTTGCCCACAGTTTCAACTTTCACACAGTTTGGTTTCAAATTACTAATGATAATAATCCTTTTAGAGCATCAAGTAACTATTTTTTTATAGAACTGATTACAGCTAAAAAAAAAAAGCATTCCTTTCAAATACGATTCATTTGAAAAAAATCTATTTAGATGGGACCCTAACATATACTCCCACATTGGATTGATTGTCTGATTTTAACGTAATAAGTCTAGAGTTATTCTCTGCTTAGTGGTTTTGGAATCGCATATATTATTCCTTTTTATTTACATTTTAGTGTGGTTGTTTTCTAAAAGTGATTTTGTACACAGTTATATTATATCAAGTATTCCTATTTAACACAAGTAATTTTTAAAGCGATCTATTGGCTGTGTAGATGGTACTCTAACAGGTATTACCACTCCGGGTCAGACTGTAGCAAGGAGAAATAGTAATAAAGGAATACTCTACACACTCCACTGCTCCAGAACAGGGGCCTAGCCACCAGATGCAGTTTAGTGTCATACTCTGGGCAGCCCTTTTTCTTGGATCTGGGTGGATATAGCCAGCATATTTAAGCTTTTCAAGAGGGTGGAATTTTTGAAAGAGGATAAAAATAAACAAAAACTGCTTTGGGGCTTGAAAGATATTCAAGATGCCGAAAAGTAATAAAACACACACACACACACACAAAACCTACAAAGAACCCCCACAACTGTAATGCGACTAAAGTAAGTGAAGGAACAGTCACATTTTCTACACTTACAAAGAAGAGAGAGAGAGAGAGAGAGAGAGAGAGAGAGAGAGAGAGAGAGAGAGAGAGAGAGAGAGAGAAGTCGGGGTGGGAGTAGTGAGGTTTTGGGGGAAATAGAAGCCACTAGCTGACGTAATCGACTTCGTCGGGTAAACAACCACAGACATGGTGAGATTAATTGACAAACGCATGTTATTAAGATTAGATTCTAATTGTTCCCCCAACGAAAAATGAATCAACAAATGAATAAATAAATGAATGAATGAAGAAAGAAATACTATGAAAAAAAATGATAAATAATGGTTATTTAAAATCTAATATTGTGAATTAAACAATTCACACGGAAAGGGTTTACGATCTCGTCCAGTTAAAATCAACGTTTCCCACCAGATCACTGCTAAGTAATTATGTACGTGACAACTGCTCTTCTGCAGATAAGCAACTCATGTCTGGTGTGCCAGACTGAGTAAAGCTAATTAAATTCTAAACAATTTACACCCATAGAATGGTTACAATATGGTGCGAAGATAGCGAAACTAACTGTCAGTACGCATAGTTGGTTTCTATATTCACATAGCATATGCATCTACATGGGTATTTTCTCAGATTATATATATACATATATATATATATATATATATATATATATATAGAATTAACTTAAATCGCTAGTCGAAAATCTTCTACTAAAGTTTCACCTTAACGGATCATCAGGAAGTTTCGCGAAACTTCCTGATGATCCGTTAAGGTGAAACTTTAGTAGAAGATTTTCGACTAGCGATTTAAGTTAATTCTATAATTGGCTCCATTGGTTAATGTTGAGCACTTTAGTAATTATATCATTGCAGTATTCGCGGAGGGTTTTTTGGTTTTCTTTTGGCCACTGACTTAGTACCCTTGATTTTTTTCAAGGAGTAGGACGAGGTTGGTCTTTTCTTTCTTTTTTACCCAAAAAACTTTTTCTTTTTCCTCTGGACCGTGATTCTAGATATTTTTTTCTCTTGTTCCTGGCCAGGGGTTTTTTGTTTTTTTCTGGTACCGTGAATACTGGTAGATAATTGATTAGTAAATATATATATATATATATATATATATATATATATATATATATATATATATTAACATACACACCCATATATATGTATATATAAATGAATATATATATAAATAGACACACACACACACACACACACACACACACACACACACACACACACACACACACACACACATATATTTGTATATATTTGCTTATGTATGTATATATATATGCGTGTTTGTGTGAATATTTACAAATGCATATACACATATACATACAAATACATAATGTAAACATTTATATGTATACACACACACACACACATACATATATATATATATATACATTTTTATAAATACAGATACATATATATACATGAATATATATACGTACACATGTATATATGCGTATATAAACTTACTTATACAAATATACACATAAATATCCATACATATTCGTTTAACTTAAGAACATATATATATATATATATATATATATATATATATATATATATATATATATGGATAGTAAGTTGTAAGTGGGCCGACTGCAGATTAGGCCGACCCAAAGACTATTTTTTCAATAGTGACTACACCAGGGAGTAAGGAAGGTCACCACTTCATTCCCTGGATTAGTCCACTTACCCTTCATCCATACCTTATAGAGCCGAGTTTTAAGGAAGAAGGCATTAAGTACCATTTTTTGAGTCTTTGGTATGACTCTACCAGGGATTGAATCCGAATCTCCCGGATCATTGGCGAACACAAACCATTATACCAAGGCGCTGGTATATGCATAAATACACATACATAAATATATATATACACACACACACACACACATATATATATATATATATATATGAAGTGGTGCAATCGTGGTGTAATGATTAAAGCACTGGAATCGAAGTAAGCGAGTTCATTCACTTTCAGACAAATAACCTTGGAAATAGTATAAATCCCTTCATTCTCTAAGGTGTGGGTTCAATAATATCACTGCTGTTCTTTTAGAAGGATAGCTATGGCTTTGAATAAACCACGAAAGTTGATATACCATCGAACAAAGAAGCCATTGTCAAAAATACACACACACATACACACACACACACACACACATATATATATATATACACACACAAACGCATACATAGATTCATATATATATATATATAAACATACAAACATGTATATATATAAGTATATATACATACATTCATACATACATTTAAATATATATATATATATACTTATAAGTACATAAGTATATATATATGTGTGTATCTATATATATGTATGCATATATACATGTGTATGTCGGTATATGTATAAATGTATGTATGTATATATATATATATATATATATATACATAAATTTATACATATACCGACATACACATGTATATATGCATAGATATATATAGATACACACACACACACACACACATATATATATATATATACTTATGTATGCATATATGTATACATACATATATATACATATATATATACACACACACATACATATATATATATATATATATATATATACTTACATGCCTACATATATATACATGCATAAATACATGCAGAGGTATTTTTTATATACATATTTACATATAAATATATACCTACATGCATACATGCATACATATATATACATACATGAATAATATATATATATATATATATCGGTATGTATATACTTGTATATACTCACAATAATATATGTGTATACATACATATATATATGCATATATATAAAAGTAAAGT
>CAUZXS010006163.1:0-17500 GCA_963585895.1 Sepioteuthis lessoniana
CTTTAAGTTGTTCGATAGATTGGAGGGCGATAACTGTATACCTTTGACTTGAGGTATCCCCCCCAGAGAAAAAAAGAATCGCATGGATTTAAATCAGGTGAACAGGCGGGCCAACCGATGTCACCACGCAATGAGATCAAATGACCAGGGAACATCTCCCTCAAAATACCCATAGCACGTCGAGAAGTGTATTATATGAAAAAAATGGCATTATATGTACTTTTCAAAAATAAAAACACTTTTTTGTTTCTTTACTTTATTCGTCTTTTATTAAACCTACAAATGTGTCATTTATATATATATATATATATATATATATATATATATATATATATATATATATATATATTCATCATACAATGTGTGAAAGCACGTGCGATACCCTGCCTTCACCAGCCAACAACCAGGGGTGATAACAGTTTCGGCGCTACCAAGCAGCTTTTGCCTCCAGACAGGGTATTTAATATATATATATATATATATATATATATATATATATATATATATATATATATATATATATATATATATATATATATTGCCATATCAACTAAAAAGTAGAGATTACATTGGACGTTCGTTCATCTTCATTTTAGTGCCTTTATATTTCCTTTTAAAAAGTATGTACATTTTTTCAAAAGTGGCCATAAGTCCTGAAATGTTTCGAGGGGAGGGGAAGGGGAGAAAATTGAGCTATTCAGAAAAAATTCATAATTATTCTAGGGAGCCCTAGTCACAATTTTACACACGGACAATCAAATATATATATTGTCATCCACAGATAGACTATTTCGTTCTATCAGAACTCTTCAGTGTGAGTAGACAGGCTAGATTCCCGAAGCTAGGATCGAAACCCTAGCTGACTTTAACGCCAATCCACTGAGCCACGAGGAAACCAGCGCAAGCGAAGGAAATTTAAATGCTTATGTATCATATTTGTTTTTGTTTACATATATCCGCTCAACGGCTACCGAAGATCAATTCATATGAAAAGCGTTGCTTTAAACTAGTGGCAACCATTACTTCCCTCACTCGAGAGCTCAACCCCAAAGGGGTAGGGGAGCAATATATATATATATATATATATATATATATATATATATATATATATATATATATATATGTGTGCGTGTGTGTGTGTGTGTGTGTGTGCTTAAGGATGTTTGCTATTAGAAACCGAACGGTTAACTTTAAAATTTCGAAATAAAAACAAAATAGCTCTTCCCCCCCAAATTTAAGGGGCCTGTTTATTTTTTATTTAGAGTAGTGATTAATGACAAAATTTCCAAGGTTTATTATCGTGTTATTTTATTTTAAAAAAACATCATTGAAAACTAAAGGTTTCAAGTCGTAGTATTAGTTGAAGTAAAAGGAAATAGTTTAGATTGAGTTTTTAAATTGTTTTCAATTTTATTATAGATGGTGTTATATAATTTTAGAATTTTAAAAATCTTATAACAGATTTTGATAAAATGCCATCTTGGTATCATACGTCAGTTTTAGTCATAAAATTGCATATTTTCTACATAAATTTTAGTTTTTGATTTTTTTTTTTTTTCTTTAATTTGAATTAGGTCTGATAAAATGAATGCAGTTTCTTCCAGGCAGCGGTCCTATCGATACTGCTATATGGATGCTCTACTTGGACGCTAACAAAACGGCTGAAGAAGAAACTAAAAGGCAATTACACAAGAATGTTGAGAGCAATATTGAACAAGTCCTGGCGACAACACCCCACAAGACAAGAACTATACGGCCACTTGCTTCCCATCACGAAAAGTATACAAGTTAGACGAACCAGACACGCAGGACGAACTCATCAGTGATGTACTCCTATGGACCCCCCGCATATGGCCAAGCAAAAGCAGGACGACCAGCTCGAACATACATACAGCAGATCTGTGAGGATACGGGATGTAACCCTGAAGACCTGCCAAAAGCGATGAATGATAGCGAGAAGTGGCGAGAGAGGGTCAGGGATATCCGTGCTGGTGGCACGACATGATGATAATGAATTTTGAATTAAATTTGATTTTTGTAAAAACTTAATTTAGGAAATTCAATTTCAATTAGAAAAACAAATGTTCTTTTGATTTTTTTTTCTCATTCGTTAACGTCACGTGACTTCGCATTAAACAATTGACCCCACTCCACGCAAAATAATCATATGTACTTTGATTTATCATTTCATTATGCTTTTTATCCAACAATTTAACATCAAATTTAAATTTTTACTTTCTTTGATTGCAATTAGACGCTGGGAAAAAGTCCCCTGATATTTAATGGTGAATATATCTTTAGGTAAATTCTTCTTTTGGAAAAAAAAAATGCAACGTTCATTATAAAAAAAAATCATTTTAATTTCAAGTTTCAAAAAACATATCGTTTGATGTTTTATTTTTATTTTTCGGATATTTATTTTCATCTATTTACTGAATAATTTTCAGAAAAATACCGATATATACATTTCAAATATCTATTTTTTTATCCGTTTAGCGCCGAATAATTCAGCTTCTATGTAAGATGAAATACAACGTTATGCAACAAGTGAGCCATTCAGTCAGATTCTATTTACCCAACCCCTCCGCTGGGGCAGGATATGATACAAGGTCAATTTTTAAGCTGAGTTTAACAGGTTTGAATACAAAGTTTTCCTTCTCCTAGACTAGTTGCCTTACCAAGGCTGAAGAACCGAGTCTGTCCTACTATTTACCCATAGCTGGAGGGAGAATAATTGGATTCATATCTTTCCCAAGGTATTAGTGCTATGTGAAATGCAATTAGCCTCGTCCAGGATTTGAACTCGTGTCGCCATGTCTATTTCCTACGACGATAACCATTACACCACTGGCACCTTCTACACCACGGGCAGATTTTTGTGTTATTACTTTGGTTCCCCAAAATACGTTGAGATGCTTCGACCAAGAGAAAATTCACAGGAGTATGTGTATTGAATACTGCAATGGCTATTTTATGTGATTTCAGTTCTGAAAATCTACAATTTTCAAATACATAATTTCAATTAACAAGTAAATTTCATAATACTATTCCTCATAAAAATAAAAGAAAGTGAAATAATAAACAAATACTTGCCAGAGAACTGAATGAATTAAAGGAACATGAAAGTGATGATGATACCATTAATTATTGGTATGCTTGGAACGGTCTATAAATGCTTCGAAAAAACACTGAGTAATTGGAAATCAGATAAAGAATCGAAACTATTCAGACCACTATATTCTTACGATCTGCAAGAATATTCAGAATAGTCTTGAAGACTTGATGGGACTTGTTGTCAGTCACACTCCAACGAAGAGCTACCAGCTAACTAATAATGATTAACAGAATTTCATCAACAAAAACTGAAATAAATTTGGTTTCATTCTTGGGTTTTTCTTAGTCATATAAAAAAAAACCCAACTTAGCAAGAATTAGTTGTCTAAATTTCTGAGACGAAGCTTGTTGATTTTTATCATTAAGGTTTTTCGAACAATTGTCTTCATCTTTATTGTTATTTCCACAATGTTTCGGCCGATATGTCCTCCGGCCTTCTTCAGGTCTTTGTCGAACTTGGGAACCTTCACGGAACTTCCAACTACGTCCTTTATTGAAACCACGGGGGTCGCCTGTTCTGATTCCGTTTGCTATAACCGGGTACAAGTGTTAAGTATTCCTGTATATTTTTAATAAGTCTTGCTTTCTTATGTCAATCAGATTAATCTTAATCTTGCTTGTAATTTTGGCCATCAAATCAATTTATACAATGTATTTAAAATGTTTATAAAACTAGTTTGTTAATCCTTTCTTAAATGTCAAGCCGTCAATGCATTTTCAGAACTGATAATTGTTGTTGGCGACCGTAGTCGAGGGCGACCCGAAGGCTCCCTTTTCAATAGCTACTACACCAAGGTGTAGGGCAGAGCTCCACTCCTTTCCCTGAATAGCTTCACTTTACCCTTGATACGTACCTTATAACGCTGAGTGTTGAGCAAGGAAGTATCAAGTACCTTTTTTTGAGTCTTGTTATGACTCGACCTGGGATTGAATCCCGGTCTCCTGGACCATTGGCGAACACTCTACCCCTTAGACCAATGAGCCGGTTGATAATTCTTTAAGTAAATATTCTTGATTTTTATCAGTATAACTGACTCACAACTATTCTGTTTAGAGTATTTGTATTCAGTACTTTTCAAATATTCATTTGTATATTGATTTATTTTCCTTTTTTTGGTGGGGGGTATTTTTCACACAAGTGTAAACTGATGGTTTTCCTCTGGAATCTGAGTGACAGTAGGTCTCATCAAGTCTCCAGAACTCTCCTCAGTATTCTGGCCAATCCCAACAATACTGTAGTTTGGGTTGTGACTGTAGTAAACGAACCAATCACCAGTTAAAATTGGTATCATCGTCACTTTTATGTTCCATAATTTTTTAGTTATCAAGCAAGGGCTAAAAAATGTCACTCATTAATATCATGATTAGTTGACTATTTTCCTACAATTTTTTTTTTTACATTTAGTTACTTTTTTTACATCTTAGTCGGTTGGTTATTTAATTCGAGGAATGTGCTAATCGGATATACTAATAAAGCAAGTAATATAAACGATTGTAATAATTCTTCGTACTCCAAATATGAACAGAACACGAATTTTTGTTGTAGATGTTCCTGTGACTGAAAAATATCATAGAAATGTTCAAGACAAATGAACATAACTTTGGTTCCTGTCAATGGAATTTTTAGCAGTGTGCATACAATATTTCTTAAGAAAAAATAAAAATTCGGTTTAACGATCGAGAAAGACTCAAAATAAGTTTTCAATCAAATATTCTACTTTAATTGTAAATCAAACCTCATCCAAATTGCTAAATTTTAAAAAAACCTTTTAAACTATTATGCAAACATGATGTCCCCGAGTTTTATCCTTAATTGCTAAAAGTATCGTAACCATAGTTATTATTTCAATGGTTCCTAGATGTATTCTGCCGAGGAATCATTTTATTATTTTTCCCAAATGACAGAACCCACATCTAGAGTTTACGGGTAACTCGACAAAATAATCTTAACAGAATATCAAAAGAAATAAAAACTGTTTTACAGAAAGGATTAATTCATAGAAAGACATTGAAACCAATATTGGCATGATGGTTAGAGCGTTCGCGAATGACTCGGAAGACAGGGGTTCAATCCCAGATCGAGTCATAACAAAGACTTAAAAAATAGTACTTGATGCCTCATCAGCATTATAAGGAAAGAATCAGGGGTAAAGTGGGGCAATAAAGTGAAAGGAGTGGCGCCCTCCCCTATACCTTTGTGTAGTAGCTATCGAAAACGGAGCCTTCGGGTTACCCTCGACTACGGTCGCCAACTAACTATTTTGGTCTGTGTCAAGATGAAAAGCATGCATTCGACTTAAGACAACACTTTACACACCTGAATTGTTATTTTGAAGGTAGGGAAATCCGTTTTTTTACTTTTTTAAAAATATTATTCGTGAAACATTCTTTTACAATACCCTAAATTTCCACGGAGCCAATTTAAGAAAAAAACAGTTCTTGATTTATGCGATGATATACAGACTGATAGAAAAAGACGTTCATTATTATCATTCTATTTCTTCTGAGCTTGTCCCGCTTCTTTCAACTGGTAAATCCTCACGGTTTCCTCGGGTGACCAGGATTCTTCTAAGAATTCTAGTTGAACTCTAGTGCTGTGGTCTGGGTAATCTTAATTCTTCCTCTGATTTCCAATTCCTCTAGTCTCCTTTCTACGACTTCGGAGACCGTTACAAGAACTCTAACTACTGTTGGTACCTCCGACACCTTCAGTGTTCCAGTTTTTTCAGCTCTAAGGCAAAACCCAGGTATTTGTCAATCTTTTTGATTTCTTTTATTTTTACTCTATGATCTGCTGGAATGATAAAATTCGCAAGATTATGATATATATATATATATATATATATATATATCATAATTAGCACGCTAAAGATACAAGAGGTAAATTTTGAAAAGAAAGAAAAGAGAGAAATTACGAATATTTCAGAAAAGGCAGCCATGAGTAATGGAGCGGAACGGATGTAAATTGTAATTTCCTTTTTACAGGTGAGGGTGGGAAAATGAACTCTTAACATTGGCTAGCACTGACAAGAGAAGGCACAGTTTTGCTGGTAGGTAAAAAGAAAGTTATGTAGCAAAACAACCAGAAATTGGCATAAAAGACAGTACACCACTGAATATCATTCTTGAAGAATCTGGAATGTATTCTTTGCCAATATCTTTATATATATATATATATATATTGTCATCCACAGAAAGACTGTTTCGTTGTATTACAACTCTTCAATGTGGCTAGACACGTAGGGCACTTGAAGCTGTGATCAAAACCCGCCCAACTTTCACGTTAGATTTAGTATCAGACCGCTCGGCCAACAAGCGTACCACGTTGGCTAAGGTATTATAAGGTATTACGTAGCAACAGCAGCAGCAGCGTTCGTTTGTGTACATTTTATACCTTACCGGATACCAGAGTGCTCAATTCGTTCGCACTATCTCAGTAGGTGGGTTTGTGACCGACCAAATGCGGTATAATTTGGAGAGGGCTCATTATCTATGAGTGAGCTATCATATGGAATTTATGCGGAAAAATGTGCCATACTACTAATGAAAAGCGGCAAACGATACCTGTTAAACGGAATGGAACTGCCAAATCAAGACAGACACTATCAAAACAAGTGGAGATGAAAGAAAAAATTAAGAAAGAATATTTCAAGAAAAGCAGAAAGCTACTTGAGACAAAACTATGTTGCAAAAAACTTATCAAAGGAATACATACCTGGGCTGTACCCCTCGTTAGATATTCGGGACCATTTTTGAAGTGGACCAGAGAAGAACTTAAGTAAATGGATCAAAGAACAATGAAACTAAGGACCATGTATGAGGCATAACATCACGGAGATGAGGTTGACAGACTATGTATCAAGAAAGAAGGAAGGAAGAGGACTTGCCAGCATTGAAAACAGCGTTGACAAATCGATACAACGACTCGAGGACTATATTGAAAAGCACGGAGGGCATTTCAACAATCAGAACGATACTGACAATACGAAGACCAACATAATGACAATAACTAGAAAACAAAAATGGGAAGAAAAACAACTCTATGTGTGTTTCAAACTACTAACAAGTGACATCTCACAAGAGAAAACCTGGACGTGGCAAAGAAAAGGAAACCTTAAGAGTGAAACAGTCTCTCCAAATAGCAGCACAAAACAACGCAATAAGAATCAATCATATCAAAGCGAGAATAGATAAAACGCAACTAAATAGCAAATGTAGGCTATGCGGTGACAGAGACGAAACGATCAATCACATAAGCGAATGCAGCAAATTAGCACAGAAAGAGTATAAAACTAAACACGACTGGGTGGACAAAGTGATCTACAGGGAGTTGTGCAAGAAATTTAAATTTGACCATTCGAATAAATAGTATATGCACAATCCAGCATTTGTCCCGGAGTAGGACACACATAAACTCTTATGACATACAAACGGATCACCTAATCTCAGCCAGAAACCAGACCTTGTAATAATCAACAAAAAAAGAGAATTTGCAAAATTGCTGATTTTCCGGTCCCGGCTGACCCCAGAATAAAAATTAAGGAAAGTGAAAAGAAGGATAAGTACCACGACCTTGAAAAATTATCGAACATGAAAGTGGCTCTTATACCCATCGTAATTGGTGCTTTTGATACAGTCACCAAAGGATTATTAAAGGGACTGAAGGACTTGGAAATAAGAGGATTTGTGGAGATCATCCAAACTAGTACATTATTAAGAACGGTCAGAATACGGAGAAGAGTCCAGGAGACTTGAGAAGAATTGCTGTCAGTCAAAATACAGTGAAAAACCATCAGCTAATTCTCATGTAAAACACTCTCACGGAGTAAATATTAATAAATATATATTAGTTTTTACATATATTTAATAGCATTGGATGCTTGTCTGCGACCTCTTGTTTCATGCCGTCTTACTACGACAATCATCAGGCAGAGAAAAAAGATGTTTCAGAAATCGAAATAATCGAAAAATTGAGGTTGTCTCCTGGATATAACTGTGGCGAAGTGTAGCAAAGTTCTAAGTAGATAAGATTTGACTGAACAATTTTTTTATGTATTCGCACGCGTGTGTGTCTGGTGATGATTTTAACTTAGGAACGAATTATCATCATCATTGAATTACGAAGAAAATAATTTTTTCATTTGTAAGCATAATAGGCAAAAATATATGGTGGGTCTGAAAGGTAAGAATGGGTGAGGTGGTGATATATAATGGAGTATTATGCAATATTAGTATTCTATGTTGTTTTGTATTAGATTGCTATAATAATTTGTATAAGCTGATTATGTTGTGTTGATGTTATATTACGTATATGTTATTGTAATCAATGAATGTATGGACATGAGGAATATAATGTATCAAGACGTTGTTATAATAAGTGTTTGAATTAGCTAGGTCGTGATAATGTTTTTTTTTGGGGGGGGGGGTTGGGGGGGTATGTGCGTATTCGCATGTGTGTGTGTGTAGTGACGATTTTTGCCAAGGAACGAATTATCCTCATCATTGTATTACGAAAAAAATAAACTTTTGATTTGTAAGCATGATAGGCAAAAATGTATGGTGGGTCTAAAACGTAAGAATAAGTGAAGTATTATGCAATATTAGTATTTTATGTAAGAATATGTTTTGTGTTAGATTGTGATAATAATTTGTGCTAGCTGTCTATGTTGAGGTTAATGTTGTATTACATATATGCCATTGTAATCTATGGTTGTATGTACGTAAGGAATATGGTGAATATATTTCATTAAGGCGTTACAATAATTGTTTACATTGACTATGTCGTTGTGTGTGTAGTGATGATTTTAACATCAGGGCAAATTATCATAATTATTGTATTATTAAGAAAATGAATTGTTTGACTTTGAGGAAAATGTACGCTGGTTCCGGAAAGTAAGTATAATAGGTGATGAGGGAATATCATGGTGTAGAGACAAGTTGTATTGTAATATATTATGGGTTATTATGTAATACTAGCATTATAGTGGTAATTTACTAAGCTTTTTGCTTAGATATAGCACAAGGCCGTATGAATGGGGCACCCAATGAGAATCGAACACACTCGTGCAGGTTTGCTAGTCTACCTTGCTAACCATTACACAACCGAGGTGCCCTATACTAGTATTATAGTGGGATATGTTCTGTGTTAGGTTACAATAAATTTGTATTAGCTGTCTGTGTTGTGTTAATGATATATCACGTATTGGTGGATGTAATCTATGATGGTATGTGCGTATAGGTTATGGTTAATATATCATGTGAAGTCGTATTTCTAATATTCAGGGAAACATAGCTAAAAATTATTTCAACACGTGGTAAGGGTGCTTGGAGATGGATAAAGGTTTAATTGGGGAAAATGGTACTTACGGTGTGTCGGGTGGGCTGTTTAATGGAAGAAAGTGGTACTTACAGTACATCGGGTGTGTTGTGGGGTTATACGTGAAGTGGAAAGGAGGATTTTTAGTAATGGAGGTGGTATAAGTATGGTCGGTGGGTTATGCGTATGGTTCGAAATGTGAGAGTAGGGTTTTTTTTCTCATGACAGCATTTGAATAGAATTTCTGATTTTTGTTTAGCGAGGTGTTTTCTGATTCGTGAGTAATGATTGCTAATTTCTCATGGAGGCAAAGAAGGCATTTTTTATGTCTTAATGGAGGCGGGTGCTAGTTTTAGTATTTCCCAGGTGATTTTAGGTGAGATGTTTATGTCCTTTTCGTGCGAGATATGTGTTGATAAAGAAGTGTTAGTTGAGCATTATCTGTTGGAGAAGGAAAGATTGTGGTCACATATTCTTTGTTTTATGGTACCCTCCGTTGCACATATGTGCTGCTATTCACACACACACACACACACACACACACACACACATATATATATATATATATATATATATATATATATATATATATATATATATATGCAGTTGCCTATATGGTTTAAATTCAAGAAATAACTGTGAAATTTTCGATGACATATTTAACAGGTGATTTTCTTTGAAGTTTTAGGCATTTTAACTGGACATCTTAAAATAATGCAGATATTTATTTATTGATTTTTTTCATCAATAAACTGTTTTTGATCTGACATGAGGAAAAGTATGACATAGAATTCAAGGATTATGTTTTGTAAAAATAACTAAATAAATAATACGAAAATGAAAAAATGTATATCGCCACATTTTCAAGCGATTTATGACTTTCATAATCTTTTTGCGCAAAATGAATTAGATTCTATTTTTTCTCATTTATTTCCAATTCTTTATGGGAATAATGGAGATTATTTTCCAATTTTTAATAATGTACTGATTCTTCGATGTACAGTTAATGCCTCTAACGAAAAAGCAAAATACAGACCTGGAGGGGGTGTCCACGTGGTGTAATGGTTAAAGCGATGGGCTACGGAATCGTAGTACGCGAGTTCGTTCCCCAGTCGTGCTATTATGTTCACTTTTGGACAAATACCCTTGGGAAAGATATGAACCCCCTTATCCTCCCAGCTATGGGTTAAATAGTACTGTTCTTCTAGGAGAATGGCTTTGGCATTAAATAACCTAAAAGAGTTGTTATGACATTAAACAAAGAAACCAAACCAAACCAGAACTGAAAAATTTACAGGAGTTTTATTACTTAATCGTAACATTAGTTATAATCACTATCAATCTATCTGTTCCTTTATATATATATATATATATATATATATATATATATATATATATATATATATATACATTAGTGGTCAGAGTGTTCGCCAGTGGCACGAGAGACCGGGGTTCAATTCCAGTTTAAGTCATACTAAAGATTTAAAAATAGTACTTGATACCTCCTTGCTTACGAGTTAGCATTAAAAAGTACGGATCAAGGGTAAAATGGAGCAATCCAGGGAAAGGAGTTGTGCCATACCCAAAACGTCAGTGTAGTGGCTATTGAAAAGGGAGCCCATGGGTTGCTTTCGACAACGGTTGCCCACTTTACTTTATATATATATATATATATATATATATATATATATATATTATAAAACAAACATTCCAAATAAATATAAAAAATCACTCTAACAATCAAACACAACCCCTGATGACGACTAACGATTTGGTCAAAAGCCCATCAGCTTGAATGGAGCGCTTTTTTCGCCACTTCGACTTATCGTGTTATTACAATATGATAACTCACTTCTTCACAGAAGAATGCAATCTCCTCATTTTGCAAAGGGTGTTCGTGAGCACGCATGTTTCCCCTCAGGCCAACTTCACCCTTATACTTCTGCGTATGTTACAAGCAAAAGTAATAGTAAAAAGTTAGTAATAAGAACATAGGATTAGTGATAGAGTAATGATATACTTCAACACTAGGAACGGTTCTTCTGGTCTGACTCGTAGGCTTATTCTCAGACTGGTCTCCGCTACTGCCTTATATGGCAGATGGAGCAGCACATTATGCTGAAAAGGTAGGTGATACCCAACAATTATAGAGTGACATTTGATATTTATGATCCCTCTAAGAAGCTTTTCAAGGCTTTGACGTGATAACGATACGTAGTCCAAGTTTTGGAAGAGTATAAATGGGCAATTAAAAAATACGATTCAAAGACACTTGCCTTATTTTTTATGTTGATTCCTCTGTCAGACCACACATGATATTGGAACTTTTCGAAGACATTGCTGACTTTTCCAATCCTTATTATGGTTCTTATTAAAGAATCAATCTAATTATTTTAGCCCAGCTGAACAGTAACGAATCAGATTTGCTGATTGTTTTAGTATGTGCAAATGTAGCCCCACAGGTCTAAATGTTAATTTAAATGCCTCACCATAATTACCCACAATATAATGTAAAAGGTGACATTAATAATTTAGGCTGATACTGTCTTTTATCAATTTTAAGCTGAAATTAGTTTCAGCAAATCTTTTCTTGCAGGGGTTTTATTCTTTTTTAAAGGTTAAGCAAATGACCCCAATTTCATCTTTCTTTTAATTCTTAATAAGATCTTTGCTTATTCTTTGACGTTTAGTCAACTCGATATTTCTTTAGAATTGATATCTGTTCAGGAATCAAAATAAATGTACACAACAAAGTATAACGTCACACAGCGTTGTGTACAAAATGGAAACATATTTTCGGACGCTAAAGAAACGAACGACGTAATCAAACATTTTTTTTTAAATATACGACAATTTCACAACAAAGTTGGATGGATTTCATGTCTTTTTATTAATTTTTTGGTTCTGTGTGTGTGTGTGTGTGTGTGTGTGTGTGTGTGTGTGTGTGTGTGTGTGTGTGTGTGTGTGTGTGTGTGTGTGTGTTTCATCTCAGTTTTAACGTTGTAGTTGTCAGCTTACTAAATATAAAACTAAAGCAATATTGTACTGAATGCCATGGGAAGTCATACTTTTTGAGTACGTATATTTTCAAATTATTAGTCTAGAGTTTTATTGATACTTCTTCCTGCTGGAGATGTGAAAATGTTTGCATAGCATTATTTCATTGACATTACTATTCAATCAGTACTAATTAAAGTAGTAATTACTAGTCTTTTCTTTATAAAACTAGAATAATATATATGTAGAATTTTATGACATGAAGTAATTCTGACCATAAGTCAAGATTTACTTATTCAAGAGATCAACATATACACGTAGAATTACTGTATATATATATATATATATATATATATATATATATATATATATATATATATATATATATTTGTTTTTTAAGTGAACTATAAAAGATTGACGCATACAGAAGTATATATTGTATTAATTGATATTTGTTTTATTTTTTATAGCAAACTACAAGAGATCAACTTATATATATATATATATATATATATATATATATATATATATATATATATATATATGTATATATATATATGATTAAATAATAAAGACACATTTTGTCTATATAATTTTATTAAAATTCTTTCAAGTTTTCTGATAATGTCCGAAAGCACTCAGGACAATTTTGGTAAATTAATTCATCCACCAATTCCAACCTGAAAACAAGACACTTATCAGGAAACTTGAAAGGATCTTAATGAAATTAAATAGACAAAATGGGTCTTTATTATTTAATAAAACACGCTTAGATGAAAGACACACACACACACACACACACATACACACACACACAAACAAATGTTGATGTATATACAAGTATATAGTTACATGGTTGTTTTGTTTTTTTACCAAAAGTTTCACCAAGTGTTGCAGTTAGTGCTTTCCATCTTTCGCGCATAAGCAAATCTTTAAAATAAAGAAATCGCAAAGTCTGTAATAATTTGCGTGGCGAAAATCCTGGTTTCATGATTTTTGCGAAAAAAAAAGCTGAAGAAAAAGAAATAAACGAACCAATATCATTATTATTATCTGATTATTGTTCTTGTTGTTATCATTTTACTCATTTGAGAGTTTTTGGCACCGGCATTAGCTGATGGTTTTCCTCTAGAGTCTGAGTAACAGCAAGTCTCTTCAGGTCTCCAGAACTCTTCTTAGAATTCTGGCTGATTCCAACAATTCTGTAGTTTGGATGTTCTCGATTTGTCTTATTTCCAAATGCTCCAGACCCCTTTGGCGACTGTACCAAGCCCACCGATTACAATTGGAATCTTTCATCACTTTCATCTACCATACTTTTTTCCGTTCTCGAGCAAAGTCTGGGTATTTATCTTTCCTTTTGTTTTCCCTCAGTTTTACCCTACGGTCAGCCGGTAGGTCAAAGTCTACTATTCGGCAGCATCACTTTTGTTGTTGTTGTTGTTGTTGTTTTTGACTATCACAAGGTCTAGTCGTTTGGATGAGATTAGCTGATCCGAATGCATCTCAAAACCCTAAAGAATAAATTTTATTTTTTAAATTATTATATACTCCTTGAGAGTTTTTCACATCAGCGTTGTTATTATTATTATTATTATTATTATTATTATTATTATTATTATTATTATTATTATTATTTACTTCTTTAGAGGTTTCACATCAGTGTTAGCTGATGGTTTTTCACTGGAGTCTTAGTGACAGCAAGTCTATTCAGGTTTCCAGGACTCGTCTCAGGATTCTGGCCGTTCTCAGCATTGCTGTCATTTGGATAGTCTCTACCCATCCACCAACTTCCAAGTCCTCCAGGCCTTTTAATAATCCTTTAGTTATTGTGCCAAAAGCACCAATCACAATTGGCACAATCGTTACTTTCATGTTCCACAGCTTTTTCAATTCTCTAGCAAGGTCGAGGTACTTATCCTTCTTTTCACATTCCTTCAGATTTATTCTGTAGTCCGCCGGGACGGCAAAGTCGACAATTTTGCAAATTCTCTTTTTTTTTTTGTTGATTATTATAAGATCTGGTATTATTATTATTATTATTATTATTATTATTATTATTATTATTATTTTATACTATTATTATTATTATTATTATTATTATTATTATTATTATTATTATTATTTCAAGACATCAAATCTACTGAGATTAAAACAAAAATTGTGCAGAAGAACATTGGAAGTAGGAGAATGCAGAAATATATTTAATAAATAAATAAATAAATAAATAAATAAAGAATGAAAGAAAGAAAGAAAGAAAGAATGTATGAAAGAAAGAAAGAGATACGGAGATGAATTCCTCGAATTTAAACGACTCAAAATGATTAAACCAATGAGAAGTGTTTCTCTTTGAAGTTGGAATCCAGCACACCCTGCTGAACACAATTGGTATGACCAACTTGTCACATTGATTTTAATCACTGTATTTGATTAATTACTGAACGGGCTAACGACTGTTTTATTATATCTCTGGAATATTTTTGCTGTGTAAACCATAGAAGCAACACAACAGTGTTATTAGATCTTCAGTTGCCTCCATTATCAGTGTGAAGGAATTGAAAGATGGTTATTTAGTAATTTAATTCCTCTTAACACTTGGATACAATGACCTTTCTATCGATTGGGACATTTAATTAGAAGTTTGGAATGAAGTGTTTCTGACAAAAGATTCGTTCAGCTATCATCTTTATTTATTTATTATTGTTTTATTTTTTAATTTTATATTTTATATTTTGCATTTTATAAGTTTACTTTCCCTTCAGTTGAGTTCGAACGAAAATGTCTTTGTGGCAGATATCACATTCAATATCAATGAGACTTTTTTTGATTGTCAACTGCAATGTCTTGTGTTTAGGTCTTGTTTACAGGCCAAAACTCAATTGCCAATATGTGTGCATATGTGTGTGCGCTTGTCATTGCTTGGTTGTGTTTGCGCATGCGTAATTTCAATCATAGGGCGAGTGGGAAGGATTTGAAGATGAAATCAAGTGGATGAGAGTCAAAAAGCAGTGGTGATGAAAGTGGGAGGAGAAGGAAGTCGAAATATACTGAAAGAAAAATAAAATACAATTAGAGAATAGTAAAGAAATCTGGAGAAGATATCATGAACAAGAGACGGGAAGTAGAAAGAGGGAAAGGTTTTAGCAGAAAGGGTGAGAAGTTTTAAAAAAAAAGATAAAAAATGACTAAGGAATCAAAAAGAGGGGAAACTGAATGAATATGAAGGAAGGAAAAAGGAGACAAGAGAGAGAGAGAGAGAGAGAGAGAGAGAGAGAGAGAGAGAGAGAGAGAGAGAGAGAGAGAGAGAGAGAGAGAGCAGAATGAATATGACGACAGAAGGAAATGACAAAAGAAATTAAATGAAGATAGAGATAGAATGTGAAAGGAACTCTGCCGTCCTGTTTTGTTTTTTTTTCAGTGTTAAGAATTATGAAATGGGAGAAAAGACAAATACATGGTGGAATGGAAACCTTGTAAGCAATAGGGGAAAATTATTTAAAAAACAAAGAAAATTAATGAAGATAAGTAAAAGTAAAGTTTAGAATTAAAAAAATGCGTTGAATAAGTAGAGATAGATCAATAAAATTCTCAAATAAATACAAATATGGAAATAAAGATTAACAGAATTAGAAGTTTTGATCATTTCATAAACTAATAAAGAAATGAGGGTATCTATATAAAAGCATATTTATACATATCATTCAGTAACCCTACATATGAGTGTGTTTCTGTATGCATATATATATATATATATATATATATATATATATATATATATATATATGCGTGTGTGTGTGTGTGTGTGTATAAGGTTGTATAAGCATATATATTATATGGTAAGTTTATACACGTGTGCATATATATGAATATATATCATATATTATGAGTTTATACACACACACACACACACACACACATATATATATATATATATACTCATGTTATTTCCATATTGGTCTATCATACGTTATCTTGGTTTTTACCTTTTCATTTTTATGTTATTTACACACCCACACACACACACACACACACACACACACACACACACACACACACACATATATATATATATATATATATATATATATACAAGCCTCACCGAGAAAGAAAAGCATAGCTGAATAATTTTAGTGAACAACACATTGCTACTCCAAAAAACAATTCAGATTTTTCTCGTTTTATAAGACGTGACAGTGTGTTACCATTACAAAAATGTTCAATTTTGCTCTTCTCTCTTGATAAGGCTTAGAACTTTTTTAACGACCTTCGCGTATATATATATATATATATATATATATATATGTGTGTGTGTGTGTGTGAGTGTGTGTGTGTGTGTGTGTGTGTGTGTGTGTGTGTGTGTGTGTGTGTGTGTGTGTGTGTGTTTGGCATCACCCAGAAATAAGTAAACTACAGCAGTTTATTTTAGAAAAAAAACATTTCCCTCTAAACCAAATGTACCTGGATTTTATTATTTTCAGTTGGATATTACACTGTAAAATATATAGTATTTGGTATTATTTATTTACAATAGATACACCATTGAGATGCTAAAATCAAAATATGATTATGTAAGAGTAGACTTGTTAGCCTTCATAGATTTAATTGATTTAAGTGAAGGACAGTGTGGACTTAGCCAACTGACAACATACCATAGGCCACTGTTGCAGGAAAATCACCCGAGTTCTTGAAACCTTAAATAGGGGTCGAATGTGTAGTGAATTGAGATAAAGATTGATATGATATTGATATAATATAGGTATGATATTAAATTGATATTGATACGATATGATGATATTTTTTCACTTTTACTGAATAATGTTCCGTCTACGCCAGTAAAATAAATGTGATAAGAAAAGAGAATTTATGAAAAATTAAATGTCTGTTGTTTCAGTTTCAGTTTCTTTGTTTAATGGCATATCAACCATCATGGGTTATTCAATATCAAAGCCATATTTTAATGTCACTAAAAGAACATGACAGCGCTTAGTGGAGATTTTGAAGACAGTGAGCAGAAGACAAGAAGTCGATCATTTGGTAAAAAGTGATCTACGATGGTTGTAAAGCATTTGAAGT
>CAUZXS010006163.1:22500-47500 GCA_963585895.1 Sepioteuthis lessoniana
TTTATTTTCTGCGACATTATTTGTTACTCTTCACTTGTGTATGAACCGTTCTTTGTGAAGTTCCATTCAAACGTTTAAGTTTTGTCGATTATTTATAAGTTATAAGCCCCCCCCCAGTCGCTGCTTAATTCTTTGCTGAGTTTGCTGATTGTGCAGCAGCAGTCTTTTAGGTGAAATATTCATCCCTTCTCAACCAGCATTCAAAACCTTGTCTTTAAACTTAATCTCAAACGTTGATATCTACCAGCTGAATGAGGAATATTGAACTATAACATGCATAAAACAGGTCTCCATAGAAAATTGTTTAGCTCACTTTGAACTGATTACATTATAGTGAAAGAAACATGGATCAAAAGTACTTAACTAGTAAAGTAAACTTCGAAACAAGCTCGCTAGTCAGACCCTTATGGTATGTATCTTCCTATCACTTCTAATATCCCACCCTACTACTAAAGGTCTTTCTCAGTATGCGCGGATCATATGGAGTGATGGACTATATTCTTCAGTGTATTGACGAAGATTTGAACTTGGATTTGTTCTTCTTCAAGAATAGTTGTCTGGTGCTTCTCCTAAATTGTTTACTTTGTGCTTCTTTTGGACTGGTTGTTCAATCAAAGCTTGAGTGTTCGATTGAGAAGGGGTAATTGGATTTTTGAAAGTCATTATTAAGAAGTAATTATAAATAGCCGAAATTTGAATCCAGCTTAGAGATTCTATTTAGAGTATCCATTACTTTTATGCCATCCTTATACGATATATAATACAAAAGAATTGGGAATAAAGTTTTAAGCTTTTCTAATATTGACATTTAAAATCTAAATGAAGACATGTGTAAACTGAGCAAATTATATAATTAAGTTGTCATGGCAAGACCACGGTCTAATCATCTAAACTTCGCCAAGATAAGTCAATTTGGGGCAAAACACAGAATTGTGCAAGTGCAATACTATCCATACTAACGGGACTTTACTCGCTTGCAACTTTTTCTTGTTCCTTAAACTAAAAACCCACCTTTACAGGGTCCAGCTTTTGAACATATGAAAGAAAGTTTTAAAGCTGCTCTGAACACTGGAAAACTCATTGGAATAAGTTTTTTAATTGTCAAGGGAATTACTTTGAAGAAAATTAACTTTTCATTCATTATTCATTTCTGTCTAGGTAAACACAGCTCCAGACTCGCTATTTTTCTTTTAAACAAACCTCGTATTTTGAAGAAAATTAACATCTTATTTATTGTTCATTTTTGCCTTACTAAACCCAGCTTCAGTTTCTATACTGTTTTAACACACCTCGTATACATAGATACCATATTACAAGGTATTTTGGTACATAAAGCCTCCATATAAAAGCGTATATCTTTTATTTTTATTATGATTAATTTAATAATTCTATCATTTATTTATTTTCATTGATTGTGTATTGATTACTACGTATAAATCCATGTTTTGCACAAAAGTATTTTTCTAGCTCCGACAAAGTTTCTTTTTTTTTTTTTTTCCTTTTTCATTTCTTTTTAACCAAGAAGCAGTCTTTGTTTACAATATATATCTGAAAATTTCACCAGCAATTTATTTATAGTTACCTTGCATGGAGAAGAGAATAATAAGAGATGATTAGATGAAATAAGGGTCAAGAAGAAAAAACTGAAAACAGAAATATCAAAGCAGAGAATAAAAAGAAACTTCTTAAATACAATGGAGACAGTAACGAAATATCGGTGAGGACGTGATGGAAAAAGTATGTAAATTGGGGAAGAGAAGAAAGGAATATGGAATTGAAGGAGTGAAAAAGATCATTAAAAAAAGGAAAAAAATTAAAAATGGGATTAGAGTTAAAAGGTTGAAGTAAAACCTTTCAAAATAAATAAAGAAATGAAGAAAAAATACAAAGAAAAAAAAGAAACGCAAAAAGAAAATCTTTAGAAAGAAATGGAAAAGTCTGACGGAAAAAAGATTTTAAAAATGCAAGAGAGAGTAGTTATAGAAAGATAGTAAAAAAGAAAGCAAACAAAAAAACATAAAAAGACGAAATCTTAACAGAAAGAAAGAAAGGAAGAAAGAAAGAAAGAAAGAAAGAAAGAAAGAAAGAAAGAAAGAAAGAAAGAAAGAAAGAAAGATGGAAAGAAATTGATTAAAATGAATGAATTGAGCAGAAGAAAGAAAGAAAGAAAGAAAGAAAGAAAGAAAGAAAGAAAGAAAGAAAGAAAGAAAGAAAGAAAGAAAGAAAGAAAGAAAGAAATTGATTAAAATGAATAAATTGAACAGTAGAAAGAAAGAAAGAAAGAAAGAAAGAAAGAAAGAAAGAAAGAAAAGAAGAAAGAAAGAAAGAAAGAAAGAAAGAAAGAAAGAAAGAAAGATGGAAAGAAATTGATTAAAATGAATGAATTGAGCAGAAGAAAGAAAGAAAGAAAGAAAGAAAGAAAGAAAGAAAGAAAGAAAGAAAGAAAGAAAGAAAGAAGTGGGCGAATAGAAGATAAAATGAACGAATGAATAAATGAATGAATGAATTGTTCGATTGTTCAAATAAATCGTGAATAGATAATGACTTCTCTTCTCAATTTGCAAGGATGCTAAATGCTTTACACAAGATATGAAGGTTCACATTTATTAAGACTGACTCTCGAACGCCAAATGACAGAGAAACCTTCATTCTTCCATTATATCTCATGGCGAGAAAATGTAGATGTTTAGGACCAGGGAAATACACTCGAAATATTTATTATCTGATCACCTGATAAACAGATTCTTAGATGTTTATATAGAGCTCGTTAAATAAATATTTTCTTCGACTAAATTCAGCTGATATATTTCGTTACTCTTTAAATAGAAAATTGAAAGTTGATACTTAAAAGAATAACAATGTCAGCTACAGTCATAATTTTCAGGGCCAATGAAATATCTGTTTGCATTTATTTATTTTTCATTCACTGATTGCTCAATTTCTCTTTTAAAAGCAAATGAAGCTGCTAAATCTAGCTACACATAGATTTAAGAAGAATATTTACTTTTTTGTGTGTGTTTTTATATTCGATATTATACCCAACTAGAATTGTCTCCATCATTAGAATATTTCTCTAAAAGACATACAACTATATATTGTAATAAATAATAAATAATAAATAAATGAATTTATTCATAAACATCAATACAAAATATCTGGTCCTTTCCATAAAAGGTTTAATATATCTATGTATACCATATTAAAACAAACAGTTATTAATAGCTGGGTTGGTGGATATAATGGACTGCAAACTACACTATTTGACCCTTGTTAATGAATTCGTTTCTCACTAGGTGTCAGATATTTTTTAGACATCTTTTAAGCAAAGCTAAGATTAGTAAATGCCAAATCAGGTTATGCTATGGTTAGTGATGTAGGCTACTTGACTATTGTTAATGAGTTTGTTTCTCACTAAGAGTCCCATACTTTTGGTTCTTGTCTTGAGCTAAGCTAAGAATAGATCGGTTTGGTTTGATTTTATGGCACATCAACCATTGTAAGTTATTAAATGCCAAATCCAGTTTATTCATATGATTTATAAACTTAAGTCAACAAAATTAAATAGTTCCAAGTATTGCTATGAATCACTATTAATTCAATTAAATATCAGTCATATGTTTGCACGCAGTTAAAGGGTTTCAAGTATAGCTATTTATCATTAACAATTCAATTAAATATCAGTCATTTGTTTGCACACAGTTAAAGGGTTTCAAGTATAGCTATTTATCATTAACAATTCAATTAAACATCAGTCATTTGCTTGCACAGTTTAAATGATCAAACATTTCTATTTCAAACAATTCAATTTAGCATGTCATTTGTTTGTACTCATTTTAAAATGTAAAACACTTCTATTTGACCCATAGATAGTACCAGAGTGGAACTGGAAGTAATGGCAATGAAGAGTTACTCCGCATCCCTTAAAGCTCCAGCATTACAGGAGCCTCAACATCAGATTGTTTAGTGTCATATCCCGGACACTCGTTGGGTAGGAGTCTTGCCCCTCGGTAGAGAGGCAGTCGGTGTATTCTACAGCCCCACCCGACTGGGCCGCTAGGATTAGTATAGGGCAACTTGGGTTTTATAATGGTATGCGAGGTAGGCTAGCTGACTATTGCAAATGAGTTTGAATCTCACTGAGTGCACCATACTTCTGGTCTTCTGATCAACTATCCAAAGCTTAATAAATGACTACCGGAATTATGGCTAGCAAACGTGTCTTACTGACAGACTGCGTACTGATCTTTACTTTTGTCTGGGATCAAAGTAAAGAATCTCTTCTCTCGACCGTGTTTTAGAGCCTTGCTCATCTGCTTTTCACTTGAGATTATAGAATTTAGTATCTGTTTCTTGCCTTCGATCATATTCTTGTCTCCGGGCAGGATGCGACAAAGATCGGAACGTATCTGGCCCTGGTGTGTCTCTTAGCAACTTTTATTCGTACCCCAATGTATGAGGCCCCACTTTAAAAGGACTATATTTCTCATTCTACTTTCTTAGTGGGACACAGTTCAATATTGGATCAAAGCGTAGTATAGATGCCCACGGGAATGTTATTTAAAAGACTATAAGGTGTTAAGTATTGCTTTGTAACCGTACAAAATTTTGTGCTGATAAAAACATAATCAATAATAAACGTCAAATACATCAGAATAATAACTTGTACAGTTCCCATAAAAATAATGGTGTTATTTAAGTATGCATCGTTACTTCTGCTTAAGATCAGGATGCAGCGTCTGGGTTCACGGCTTATTATCAAATATTTTCCTCTCTGGTCCTTCAAATTAGACCATAGATTAGAATCAATACAGAGGAAATTCAGAGATTATTTTAAAACAATCGGATATATAATATGTCCAGATAAAAGCAGTTTATTATTTCAAAGTTTATGAATTCAATACTTTCTTAAAAATAAATAAAAGATAAGAAAAACAAGCGTATAAAAGTATAGATAATTATTTTAAAATTTTATTTCTTTGTTTAATGCAGTATATTAAATTAGATTTTCACTTGCGTGGTCAACAAACGCAGATGATATATTTAATTTAATTATATATATATATTTATATATATAACCGCATAACATCCGGGCATTCAAAACTGGTCGATTCTGCCATTTGAATGCTATAAATAGTTGTGCGGTTAATTATAATGAGTGATTTGGTGTCTTACATAGAGAAAGGACGAAAGAACGTTTAGTTGTCCTAGAGGCCCTTTACATCCGACTTTATAACCCAACTCTGTGCTAGCAAAATCCTAAACACTCCTTAAATTTACTTGGAGATAAGTGTTGCTCGACAAAGGATGGTTTTAATTAATTTTTTCCCCTTGGTCTTGCTACAATTCTTACCCTCACCACACTTTTAATCAATTTACATTGTTTTAAACGACTTCTGATGTTGTCGCTTGACAAATATCAGATGAAAGGGCCCTTGCGATTCCAATAATTTTCCCCCCATTTATTGCTATCTCCTTAACTGCATTTGTCTGTATATATAAATATATACATATTAGTTGTCTAAATTTCTGAGACGAAACTTGTTGATTTTTATTATTAAGGGTTTTCAGACTATAGTCTTCATCTTTATTTCCACAACGTTTCTGTCGATATGTCCTCCGGCCTTCTTCATGTGTTTGTCGAACTCGGGAACCTTCAAGGAACTTCGAACTACGTCCTTTATTGAATCCACGGGGGTCACTGGTTCTGATTCCGTTAGCCTAAACTGGATACAAGTGTTGAGTATTCCTGTATTGCTACTCGCCTGTAGAGAGGATTGAACCGGCAACCTCTAGATGATTGTCTCCTTAGAAGCTTAAGGAACCAACGCCTATAAACGTTACGCCATGTGTCCTCCTGGACAATTCAGAGTGAATTTTTGG
Source organism: Sepioteuthis lessoniana (assembly GCA_963585895.1). Classification (NCBI taxonomy): domain Eukaryota; kingdom Metazoa; phylum Mollusca; class Cephalopoda; order Myopsida; family Loliginidae; genus Sepioteuthis; species Sepioteuthis lessoniana. Next base: position 28,381 of record CAUZXS010006163.1, read on the forward strand.
GACTTATAAACTTAATGTTCTTAGTTGACGAGAATTACGACTATTATGTATCTTTTTTTACCTGTGCTCATATTCAGATTTTTTTTCTCTCATCTAGCCTTTTTAATTATCGGTTCCCATATTGTATCCAACTCTATACTTGGTCTACTCAGCAGGTCATTGTAGCCCAATATATGTGCTGATTACTTAAGGCGTCTAATCCTCCAATGTTCAGCCCAATCATTTATTTCAACTTTATCTCATAAGGGCAGATGATTTCCCTTTTCCTTCCATATATCGTCCGCCATACCCGACTTTTCAATCTCACCTTGTTTACCGATGTTCTTCTAGGCTTACTTTTAGTGGGCGACCTGTCTCACTTTTGTATATTTTACCACAACTGCAAGGGATGGGGTAAACACAGTTCTTGGTCATGTTGAATTCCGTTGGTGGCTTGACCCGGAACAAATACCTCCGGAGAGTTGAACCACTTGTGAATACTGTCCTAATCTCATATGGGCAACATATCTTTTGGATCCTTTCGGCTAGTCCTTTGACATAGGGCAGACATACTGTGGTGAGTTTTCGGGTATTGTCCTCTATCCTCCTATCTAGGTTTCTTGGAGCCGATGTTATGCGCTCTGGGTAGTTGTTACGATGGAGGTTGTATCTCAGACTAATCATTTCTTCTTGATATGCATCAGTATCGCTACTAATGGTTTTTGCTCGATGTTGTAAGCAACGAACAATTCGGGGTCATTTAGTTACTGTTCCAAACGCACCAATTACGATTGGTATAATTGTCACATTCATGTTCCATAATTTTTTCAATTCCCTAGCAAGGTCGATGTACTTATTCTTCTTTTCACTTTCCTTTAGTTTTATTCTGTGGTCAGCCGTGACTGCAAAGTTGACAATTTTTCAAATTCTCTTTTTTTTTTTGTGGATTATTATTAGGTCTGGTCTTCTGGCAGAGATTAGATGATCCGTGTATATGTCAAAGTTCCATAGCAGTTTATGAGTGTCATTCTCTTGGACAGATGCTGGGTTGTGCATGTATCATTTGTTGGTATGGTCAAATTTCAATTTCTTGCACATCTCCCGGTGGATCAACTTGCCCTCCCAGTCGTGTCTAGTCTTATACTCCTGCGGTGTTGATTTGCTGCATTCGCTTATGATGGGATTAATGGTTTCGTCTCGATCACCACCTAATCAACATTTGCTATTTAGTTGCGTCTTATCTATTCTTGCTTTGAAATGATTGGTTATTATGGCGTTGTTTTGTGCTACTATTAGGAGATATTTTGTTTCTCTTTCAAGGTTTCCTTTTCTTAGCCACGTCCAGGTTTTCTCGTGTGAGAAGTTTATTATTATTATTATTATTATTATTATTATTTTACTCTTTTGATAGTTTTTTTCACTCTATCATTTGCTGATAGTTTTCCATTGGAGTTTAAGTGACAGCAAGTCTTCTCAAATCTCCAGGATCCTTCTCAGTACTCTGGCCGATCTTAATTTCCTTTATCCAGTCTTTGGGGACCATTCCGAGCGCACCTATTACAATTCATATCACCGTAACTTTCATGTTAAATACTTTTTTTAGTTCTCTGGCAAGGTCCTTGGACTTATCTTTCTTGTCACTTTCTTTTATTTTTCTCAGTGATCTACTATGGGGGGGGAGCAAAGTCAGCAATTCGGCAGGTTCTCTTTTTTGTTAACTTTCACTAGTCAGGTCTTTTGGACGAGATTATATGATCTGTTAGCATCTCAAAATTTCAGAGGGGTATCCTCGTCGTGTAACGGTTAAAGCTATGGACTGCGAAATCGTAGTATGCGAGTTCGTACTCCAGTCATGCTATTACGTTCACTTTCGGGCAAATACCCTTGGGAAAGATATGAACCCCCTTATCCTCCCAGCTATGGGTTAAATAGTACCACTACTGTTGGGGGTGTCCTCGTCGTGTAACGGTTAAAGCGATGGACTGCGGAATCGTAGTATGAGAGTCCTTACTCCAGTCGCGCTATTACGTTCACTTTCGGGCAAATACCCTTGGGAAAGGTATGAACCCGCTTATCCTCCCAGCTATGGGTTAAATAGTACCACTACTGTTGGGGGTGTCCTCGTCGTGTAACGGTTAAAGCGATGGACTGCGGTATCGTAGTATGCGAGTTCGTACTCCAGTCGCGCTATTACGTTCACTTTCGGGCAAATACGCTTGGGAAAGATATGAACCCCCTTATCCTCCCAGCTATGGGTTAAATAGTACCACAACTGTTCTTCTAGGAGAATGGCATTGGCATTAATTAACCTAAAAAAGTTGATATGTCATTAAACAAAGAAACCAAAACAAACCAAAATTTCAGAGAACTTTTGGTCTCATTCTCAAGGACGTATTCTGGTTTGTGTATGTACCACTTGGTCGTAGGGTCAAATTAAAAAATTTCTTGCAACTATTCTCAGTGGACCATCTTCCTCACCCAGGCATGCTTTAATTCTTTCTGCGATAATTTGCGGCAGTCTCTTATTTTGTGATTAGTCGTTTCGACTCTATCACTAAATAACCTACATTTACTATTTTGTAGTGTCTAATCAACTTTTGCTTTAATGTAGTTGATCTTTGTGGCGTTGTTTTGAGCTGCTATGAGAAGAGATTCAGTCTCTCTCTTAGAGTTTCCCTTTCTTAGCTATGTCTGCATTCTTTCGCGTGAAATTTTGTTTGTTTGTTTGTCACTTGAAATATCCATACAGTTGTTTTCCTTCCTATTTCTTTTTCCAATATTTTGTTATTTTGTTCATATTTGAGTTGTTGCTGTTTGTGGTCGTTGTAATTAGTCTTTGTTTGTTTGTTTTCATTTAGTCTTCGAGTCGTCGTATCGATGCATTGGCGCTACCTTCAATGTTGGCGAGCCCTCTACCTTCTTGACGCATATAATCTGTTTTTCATCTCTCAGACGTAAGACCTTATGCATTGTGAGTCTTCTCGTTCTTTTCCGTGGTTTCATAATTTTTTTAAAAAATGAAATCAATGCGCTTATAAATGAATTCAATGTGTTTTGTACTTGATAGATAGATAGATAGATAGATAATGAAGTCTGAAATAGATGATAAACAGGATAGATAGATAGATAGATAGATAGATAGATAGATAGATAACATAACAGGATTTAGTATTAAATGACATACAACTTCTTCGTCTTCTTCTTCTTCCTCTTTGCCCAGTCGGCTGGGGCTGTAGAATACACTGACTGCACCTGCGCAGATGGATAAGAACCCCCCCATCAATGAGTGTCTTGCATATGATTCTAAACAGTTTGATGGTGAGGTCCCAGTAATGCTGGTGCCTTGGGGAACACGGAACACCCATTCATTGCCATTGCTCCCAGGTCCACTCTGGCCCGGTGTGGTAGCACCTGATGGGCCCTATCTAAGGGTTAAATAGAACTAACGTCATACTTGTGCTAAACTGAACAGTTTGATTAAACTGAATTGCTTGAAATAGAAATGTTTTTCACAATTAAACCGTACGCACATTTGAATTGTGTGCTTATACTAAACTGAATTATATGAAATTGAACTGTTTTTGACATTGAAACTGTACTGACACTAAACAGAATTATTATATATAACTGCTTGAATAGTTTGAAATAGGAATGTCTTTGACAATTAAACTGTGTAATCCTGCCAAACTGAATTGTTTGAAACAGAACTGATCATTTACATAAAAATGGATTTGGCGTTAAATAACCTACAAAGGTTGATATGCCATAAAACCCAACAAACTCAACATACTACTTCTTCTTCTTCTTCTTCTTCTTCTTCTTCTTATTATTATTATTATTATTATTATTAAAACCGGACATTGGCATAATGGTTAGAGTGTTCGCCAATGGCCCGGGAGATCTGGGTTCAATCCCAGGTCGAGTCATACCAAAGACTCAAAAAATGGTACTTGATGCTATCTTGCTTAACACTCAGCATCATAAGGTACGTATCAAGGGTAAAATGGAGCAATCCAGGGAAAGGGGTAGCGCCCTCCTCTACACCTCGGTGTAGTAGCTAATCGAAAAGGGAGCCTTCGGGTTACCCTCGACTACGGTCACCAACTTTACTTTTACTTATTTATTTCCGATCGTGTCTATGTATAAATACCATTCACTCCTTCTTGCATTATGCACTCTGATATATATATATATATATATATATATGCGGATGGTAAATAGGTATCGTATAGTATTTGTATGAATATGTTCGTATTTACCCAACAACTATGCTACTAGTTGGATGTGACGCAAGATAGATTTTTAAGCGAAGTAAAGCTGGTTTGAATTCAGGGTTTTTCTTCTCCTAGTCGGGTTGCCGTATCTAGGCCTAAGAACCCAGTCTGCTGAAATATTTATAACGTATGAGTAAATCATTAAAAATGTTATAATCATCTTTAATCTTAAGTGGTTGTTTCTAATTAAGTCCCCGGAATTTTCACAGATCCAATTTCTTATAGTCGTCGCATGGGCTTCTTCCGAGGTTTAATGCACAGCAAGCTAGATTAGAAAATCATTCCTAGTTAGTCCGATTCTAAGTGAGTGCTTAATATGCCTGGCCTTCTGCCAAAATAAACTAAGCTAAGTTAGTGACTACTTATTTTAGCTTTTATCGTTTTCCAGTTCCCGTTGTTCGCTAAAACCTCTTAAAATGCATATAATGATTGTTGTGCTTTATGCCATATCAAACCAGGGTAGGTTATTCAAAGCTAAATTTTGTTTATATATATTTCTGGCGGAAAAAATGAATGAATAAAAATCCGATCCATAAATTTCTTTATGTTATTTCTTTAAATTGAATGAAAAATTTTGCTGAAAACAGAAATACAAAATATTTCCTGTGAGCAAAGATATCACTCAGAGCGTAGATACTTTTTAATAGATGTTAGTTAAGATTCGTGAAATGAAGTATAGCAGTAACTGTTAGCGTTAAATAAAGGGTCATATTTTTTAGTATAAAAGGTCTTTGTATAAATGTCATATAGGAATAAAGTTTGAAGTCCGATCGCCAGGAAACGAAAATGGCAAAGTTCCTGATAGTATAAAAAGAGGTACTGTACAGTTCTAATAGACTTCCTTGAGAGATAGACTTCAGTGAAAGAAAGACTTCAGATATCACTTGGCCTGTACACTCTTATTTCAAAGTTCTTCAGTTATTCTTCTAGGGAAGACTGTCGTGTAACGGGTAGTAACAATCTTTCGTTTATCTTATTTTCTGTTAATGTATGAATTTCAGTTATTTATATTTATACTCTTGTCAAAATGTCTGTCAATATTTTTTTTCTTTTAATGCACGTGTAAGCGTTACAATAATAAGTTTTTCACTATGTGATAGAGAAAATGTATTTATGCCTTAACGTACATATGGCTGCTGCTATTTTCATCGGCAAGCCTTTGCTGGAAAATCAGTATTGATAATATCTATGTAAACAAACGTTCGTTCGATCTGAGAATAATTAAACGAAGTTGAAATTAAATGCATACTTGAAAGAAAAGAATATAGATTTTCACTCAAAAGAAATAAATCGAAAGTTGAGTAGATAATGGAATAAATTCCATTCTCACTGTTTGTTGAGTAAGTTATAATTCCATACTTACGAAAGAAATATTTATTTCTTCGCTAATTTGTACAATTTAAGTAGGCTCGAAATTAAATAAGAAAATTATCTATGAATCTAATTGTGTAAATTTCTTTTTAATATTCTTAAAAGAAAAGATTTCTTAAATTATTTTGGGTCTTGATCCTTCAAATTTTTTTTTTTTTTTTTTTTTTTGGTATGTCAAATAGTGTCGTCTGCGAAATACAAGTATCTCGAAATTTAAAAACTAGCGCGAATGCGTTGATTGGTTGATGCATGCAAAAAATTCAGAAAAAAAAATTACAAATAAAGTAACATTTTGTCAAATTTTCCTCATACAACGATACCCTGCCCTCATCAGCCTCCAACCAGGGGTGATAACACAGTTTCGGTAGCTCAAGGCGTTACTGCCACTCCTGGCGCTACCGAGCAGCTTTTGCCACCGGATAGGGTATTTAAAAGAAATATATATCTATGTATACACAAGATCAACTAAAAGCGGACATTACATTGGACTTTCGTTCATCTTCATTGAGGATGCATGGAAAAAATTCAGAAACAAAAATTACAAATAAAGTAACATTTTGTCAATATAATTTTAAGACGTTTACAAGTTCCCAGATAAGTGTCATGGTTTCAGGCTGGAATTGGTAGATGAAATTACCAAAATTGTCCTGAGCGCTTTCGAACCTCTCATAGGCCATCATCAGAGGTTGTTTGCATGTGTAACGCCTAGGGGTGGTCGTTTTATTTTTGGTTGGGGGAAGATTTTATTTTATTTCTTTTATTTCAATAGTCTATTTTTCTGGATAATATTCTATTTCCGTTGATAGCGTTCTATTTTAAATTCGTTCGATGTCATCTGCATCTCAATTTTATCAAACTTTGCTTTTGCGTAATTTTGTGACGTTATAAAAAAAATTCTAAAAACTCTTTAAAAAAACACTCTTTACACATGCAAGCAACCCCTGATAATGGCCTATAAAAAGTCCGAAAGCGGAACAATTTTGGTGAATGCATCTACCAATTCCAACCTAAAACCAAGACACTTTTCAGGAAACTTGAAAGAATCTCAAAGTTATATAGACAAAGAGTGTCTTTATTATTTAATAAAATATGCTTAAATGAAAAACTGACGCCTGTGTGTGTGTGTGTGTGTGTGTGTGTGTGTGTGTGTGTGTGTGTGTGTGTGTGTGTTAAACCTACTAGATTTGTAAACTAATAGTTTGTTGGTAACATTTTTTTAACGAGCCAGGGCTAATTTGTTTAAGCCCAATTAAATAGCTCCGTGCATAGTCAATTTCTATTTGACCAATAAATAGAACCCTAACAGATACTATCACTCCGTGTCAGAATGGACCTGGGAGTAATGAAAGAGCACTCCAATTCCCCAAAACTACCTAACTGGAGACTCACTATCAGATACAGTCTTGTATTAAATCCAGGACACACTTTGGTGGAGGGTGTTAACGCTCTGCGGAGTATTCTACGGCCTCAACTAACTGGGCATTAATATCCAAATGGGAACGGGTACGCGAATTTGAGCTCGAGCCGTGATATTATGTTTGCTTCCAGACTAAGACCCTTGGGAAAGGCATAAACCTCCTAATCCCCTCAGCTAACGATTTAATAGAACCACTATTGTTCTTCAACAAGGGTGGCTTCTTCAACGAAGGTTGATATGCCTTTAAACAAAGACTCTAAATTTAACTAAAACGCATACATAAATCACAGTGGTTAGATTTTTTTTTTAAAAAAGCAGTTTTAGAATGAGTGTTTCTAAATAAAAGGAATCGGCTAATCCCTGAGTTCTAAATACATTGGATTAAAATTTCAGGTATCCACGTTTCTTTTATTGTTGTTTTGTTGCTGTTGTCGTTGATGTTGTTGTTTGTTTTGTTTTGTTTTGTTTTTAATGTAGTTTCGACGTTAATTAGGTCTATAATAAATCCATAAAATCACCCAAACACCCCAGGAAATAACTTAGACGCAACAATATGCATGTGCATATATTTTCAGCTGTCTCTACCTTATAAAATATTTGCAATGAAATGTACACCGATTGCATAAATGCTTACAAAGTAAACATATACCCCCAAAATGATTGCATGTGTTCGTACTGCACATGATGCGTGCGTTCGTACATCGTGCATGTGTTCAAAAAACGGTCATTCTCTTTTTTAAATCATTTCTCTCTCTCTCTCTCTCTCTCTCTCTCTCTCTCTCTCTCTCTCTCACGCACTCCCACACACACACACACACACACACACACACACACACACACACACATAGTCTCTCTCTCCCTACACACACACTTACACACACACACTCTCTCTCTCTCTCTCTCTCTCTCTCTCTCTCTTACACACATGCACACTCTTTATCTGCCTCACACACACACACAATGTTACACACGCATACACACACACACACACACACACACTTTCTCTCTCTCTCTCTCTCTCTCTCTCTCTCTCTCTCTCTCTCTCTTTCATTCGCTTTGTATTTTTTCTCCTCTATCTCTTTTGCTCTGTTTAATTGACTTTTTCTCACCCCCCTCTCTCTCTCTTTCTCTCTCTCTCTTTCTTTTCACTCTCTCTCTCTCTCTTTCTCTCTCTCGTTCATTTGCTTAGTACTTTCCTCTATCTCATTTTCCTCAATTTAATTTTCTTTTTTATCCCCTCCCCCCCTCTCTCTCTAACTTTACCCGAACTCCTCTAAATCTATTCTTGCGACTATTTCTATTGTATCAAGTTCCCCTAAATCTTTTACTTTCTTGTCTATCTATCTATCTATCTTGCTAGCAACTTATATATATATATATATATATGTGTGTGTGTGTGTGTGTGTGTGTGTGTGTGTGTATATGCTCTCTCTCTCTCACTCACATACGTACAAACACACACACACAATATATATATATATATATATATATATACATTTTGTGTGTGTGTGTGCGTGCGTATGTGTGTGTGTGTGTGTGTGTGTGTGTGTGTGTGTGTGTGTGTGTGTGTGTGTGTGTGTGTGTGTGTGTGTGTGTGTGATTCTACCTATTAAATAATTCATTCCTGCACCACCGAAAAATTAGTATGCCAATGCATTATAAACAGCATTAGAAAGATATACTGATTCTCACAAGATTCTATCTATCTATCTATCTATCTATCTGAATATATATATATATATATATATATATATATATATATATATATATATATATATATATATCCTCAGAGGTAGATAAATATATGCGCATTAAGATAGATAAATAGAAAGAGAGAGATTTCAAGAAAGAAAGAAAGAAAGAAAGAAAGATCTTGTGTGCATTTGCGTGCTCGGGTGTGTGTGTGATATTCTATTTTTAATTTATTCTTTACTTTCTTTTCTTTTTTCACTTTTGTTACCATCTCTCTTTTCTTTATTTATTGTTTCTTTTCCCTTTCTTAGTTTCTTTCTTTTTTGTTTCTTTTTCGTTCTTTCTTCTTCATCCACTCCCTGTACAGTACTACTTTTTTTTCTCTTTTTTATTTGTTCCTTTCACTCCTTCTTATTATAGAAATAAGCAGAAGTCATTTCTCGCTTCCTCCGCTCAAATCTACCACAAATCTTAATTGCAATAAATATTTCCATGTACCAAGCGTCTATTATTTTCCTCATCAATACGGTTTTCCACACATATACATACATTAACAGCAAAGAATATAGGAGGCAAACTTAGCGCAACAGTTATCGTCATAGTAAATATAACCGTGTAATCGAATTCAAACCTGGAATAGGCTGTTTGCGTTTCATTTCGGACCAATGCCTTTAAAGAAGACCTGAATCCATCAGCTTTCTCAAATCTCAACCGACCAGCTATGGGTAAACAGTAGAGTAAACTTGGTTCGTTAGCGCTTGATTGGCAACCAGTCTAGGTGAAAGGAAATTGACCACGTGTTACATCCTGTCTGTGGCAGTGGGGTAAGGTAAATATCTTTTGAAAAACATATATCAAAGCATATACATCAGGATATTATGAATTAACTGAAATATAAAATATCCTGTTATGAATTTAAGATATTATTATAGTACCTAACCTGCGGACTGTTATGAACTCTTCCTGTTGCAATTAATACCGGGAGAATATTCATCTCAGTGGTGAAGTTTATCCCAGCCTCACACTTTGGCAGTCAGATTGATGTTCAACACCTTTTTATCTATGTTGTATTATACTTTCGTTGATATACTTTGTTCCATGTAAACCCGAGTTCGTGTCTTTCTTCCGGACCCTTTACTGGTCCACAACAGATATCAATGATATACCCAGTGAGAAATCTTAGGAATGCTTGAAATTTACAGTAAGACTTTAAGTAAATGTAAAGCTGAATACTTCAAGTTAAAAAAAATGGCGACCTTAGTCGACGGTGACCTGAAGGTTCTCTTTTCAATAGCTACTACACCGAGGTGTAGGAGAGGGCACAACTCTATTCCCTGGATTGCTCCACCTTACCCTTAATCCTAACCTTATAATGCTGAGTGATAAGCAAGGCGGCATCAAGTACCATTTTTTTAGTCTTTGGTATTACTCGACCTGGGATTGAACCCCGGTCTCCCGGACCATTAGCGAACATTCTACTCATTGTTGCCCCATTTCTTATAAATACACACACTTTATGTACACACTAACGCACATATACGTTGATACGCCCAAGCAAGTACGAGTGGACACACACACACACACACACACACACACACACACACACTATGTTGTTCATTCTTATCCTCACTTGAGTGTATATCTAAATTTATTTTTAATAGTTGATTCATCTCATTGTTTTAAAAATAAACTAATCTATAAATAAGTAAACTTAAAGTGAGTAGTAACTTTCCTCAATACATTTAATCCGAGATTTTTATCTCTTAACTTAGACTTATCTCATTACTTTTTTATACTTATCACTATTCTTCAAAGAATCTTAGTCCCAATTCCCAAAACTTGATTAAGATTTTTAATTTCATCACACTTGTAACTTTATTGGTTATCTTAGCAAGATTTACCACTTAAATTTGCAGCCATGTTAATTTTTTTTAAAGTTACGTGCTCCATAATGTTGTCGACCTAAAGTCCAACCCCTCCTCAACGTGGCAGGGCGGTGGCAACGGGTAGTGCCTGAGCTTTGGTTCCTAGTAGGGCTACCCAAGGCGGATTAGTCTGGCACGCAGCGGTATTAGGACCGAAACCCGGCTAAAGGGGCTCTGTTGAAAATCCAGGAGGTGTCTGTTCCGGCAACCTGTGGCCTTGGGTCACTCTGCCAATGCTTCTGTGGAAAATCCGCGGCAAACAGGGCGTTTTTCTGGGTAGGACTTGGGACCCATCCCTCAATCAAATCCCAAAGCCGGTTCAACCCGACCAAGGTGAAAGCCGACACATGTACAAGTACTCTTATGTTGTCGGTATATTTATTAAAACTGATTTTGTTATTCAATCACATAGAGAGACCTGTGCAAATTAGTATAAACATATTAACGCAAAGTGTCTTATGCGAGTAACCTAGAGACAATACACAGTCAAAATACAAGATCTCAAACCAAATTGGTGATTTAACACGAAAATGATGATAGTCGGTGGCAACGGAAATCTAGAAATCGCACCAGACGGTAGGAAGGTATTCCAATAATTTTCAACAACCTAAACTGAAAAATAGTGTTCAATACGTGCATCTTCAAAAGAAGGAATCATTTAAAGATGCTTATCATTAGAATAATGCTAGAGAATTTTCTTTTACTATATTAAATCACCTCTTACATCAATATATCATCCAAATTGGTAATCGATATAAAGTTCTTCAGTCTTCAATTTGTCAATTATCATACACTAATCACACAAGTAAATATATATATCTTCATTAACATACATGGGGATTTAAAAAATGTTTTATTAAACTGTGACTAGTGTTTGTTTTGGGGGGTTTTTTGGGTGGGGGAGTCTAATTTTTTATGCTTTTTAGCTCAACATTAACATTCTACAATCGTTAAATAAGCATCACAAATCAGAAAGCAAGAAAAATAAGATTGCAGAAAAACTTGACAAAAAAGAATTGGTAAGAATACATCTTAAATAAGCTGGACTATTATGTAATTGAATTTTCCTTCACTATCTGTTTCATAATTACTATCTATCTATCTTCACACACATACATACACACACACATATATATGCGCATCTGTGTATGTACAAAAATAGAAATAAACAATGAATACAACTTACATTTTCTTCAGAATACGAGGTTGATTTTAAAAAGTGTCATGAATCTGAAGTTGTATTTACCAAGACAGAAAGGAACAATGAATGAAACATTCATTTTCTTCAAAATACGATGGATATTGAAAAAGTATCGTGACTGAAGATGTATTTACCAAGACAGAAATGAACAATGAATGAAACGTTCATTTTCTTAGAAATACGTACTGTGTCAAAAGGTCTCGAAACAGATGCTGTATTTACCAAAACAGAAATGAACAATGAATGAAACATTCATTTTCTTCAAAATACGATGGGTGTTGAAAAGTATCGAGACTGAAGCTGTATTTACCGAGAAAGAAATGAAAAACTGACAACGTGTTACTTTTTTATTTATTTATTTAATTATTTCTTTATTTATGCTTTTTTTCTTTTTTTTTTCTTTTTTCCAAAAAGTTTGCTTGTGATACAATTCACTTATTCCAGTGAGTTTTTTTATTGGTCGAGGCACTTCTATAACTGATGATTTGCGAAGTTATGTCGTCGTATTTCAATGTCCTCAATGACATAAAAACTTCTCACCTTGAGATAAATTTTCTATAAGGGAAATAAATTCAATTAAAATTTAAAAAATTTAAAATCTAAAAAAATTTTAAACTTCAATCCTCATACGTTTTGATCACACACGCAACCATATACACACATATATAGATATACATGTACACGTGCAGACGCAAATACACAGAGAGAGAGAGAGAGAGAGAGAGAGAGAGAGAGAGAGAGAGAGAATGAGAAGAGATACAATCTCTCACAATTACACACAAGTGGGTAGAGTGTTCGCCAATGGTCCGGGAGATCTGGGTTCAATCCCAGGTCGAGTCATGCCAAAGACTCAAAAATGGTACTTGATTCCTCTTTGCTTAACACTCAGCAATATAAGGTACGTATCAAGTAAAGAGTAAAGTGGAGCAATCCAGGGAAAGGAGTAGCGCCCTCCCCTACACCTTGGTGTAGTAGCTATTGAAAAGGGAGCCTTCTGGTCGCCCTCGACTATGGTTGCCAACTTACTTGTATATACAGGTGAAAGAGAGCTCAAGATTGACAGTATACAGATATGCAAATGGGTATAGAAAAATACACACACACACACACACACACACACACACACACACACACACACATCTATAAAACATTTGCGTGCATATGTTTCTCCTTCTCACTCTCTCTCTCTCTATCTATCAATCTATCTATCTCTATCTCCCTTTCTCTCTCTCTCTCGCTCTCTCTCTCTCTCTCTCTCTCTCTCTCTCTCTCTCTCTCTCCCTATATATTTATATATATCCTTGAATCGAACAGAAGTCACTCTCCCCGCCGCTATCTCTCTCACTTTCTCTCTCTCTCTTTCTCTCTCTCTCTCTCTCTGTATATACATATATATATATATGAGTCGAACGGAATTCTCACACGCACACACTCAGTATATCACTCTCTCTCCCTATATATATATATATATATATATACATATATTGGAGACAAACAAAATTCTTTATCACTCTCTCTCTCCCTCTCTCTCTATATATATATACATATATATATATATTTGAGTAGAACGGAATTCACTCTCCCCCTCCTCTCTCTCTCTTTCTCTCTCTCTCTATATATATATATATATCTTTGAGTCGAACGGAATTCACACACGCACACACAGTCTTTCACTCTTTATCCTTCCCTATTATCGATAGCTCTTGGATTTTCCTTTTGACGATTTCCAGTGTCCGTTTAGAGCTTGACACCAAACTCTGGTGCGTCTATATGCTGGAGTCAATTTTCAAAGAAAGTTTTGTATTAGTTCAAACACTGTGGCCAGAGCTCCAGCCCCAGCAGAATGCATTCTTTGTTTGCCCTTGTGAGGGGCTCAGTGATTTGGACGTATAGTTTCAATTGTTATTGATGATCTCAGTCGAGCGAGACCCGAAGGCTCCCTTTTCGATAGCTATTACACTGAGGTGTAGGGGAGGGGACTACTCCATACCCTGGCTTGATCCACTTTACCCTTAAGCCTTCCCTCATAATGCTGAGTGTTAACCAAGGCGTCATCAAGTACCAATTTTTGAGTCTTTGGTATTACTCGACCTGGGATTGAACCCCGGTCTCCCAGACCATTGGCGAACACTCTATCCACTAGGTCAATGGCCTGGAAAAACAAGAAATAGTATTCGATTTCAATTACAAATTTATTTCGTTTATTCGAGCTCGTTAAATGGAATCCAAAATACATGCATATATATATTATTTTATATTAAGCAAGGCAGCATCAAGTACCAATTTTTGAGTCTTTGGTATTAATCGACCTGGGATTGAACCTCGGTCTCCCAGACCATTCCTGAACAGTCAACTCATTAGGCTAAACTCATTGTAACATTTTGATGGCTGTTTTTCTTTTCTCATCAATAAACGCTACCCCTATAGATGTGTAGCTGTAGTTTTCTGTCTGAACTATCTTATCATGGCCGTTGAATTATGAGGTTCCTCTACCGCATCAGGTCAAGTGTGCTAATGGCCCGCATTTTAAATTCACCCAACTATGCTTAGCATAATCTTTGCTGTGTCTTATGTTTTTTTCAGTGCTATAAGTCTGAGTGACTCGTTTAATACTCTCCTCTCTCAGAATCTTTTATTCTGTTAGTAACCACTGTTACGGAGGCCGCATATTTCATCATTGTTGTGGGGTTTGATCCCTCTGGTCTCTCCGAAGATGCCCGTGGTGTAATGGTTATCGTCGTAGGAAATGGACACGGTGACACGAGTTCAAATCCTGGACAAGACTGTTAGCATTTCACATAGAATTTGGGAAAGGTATGAATCCAATTATTCTCCCTCCAGCTATGGGTAAATAGTGTAGGGAAGACTGGCCTTGGTGAGGCAACTAATCCAGGAGAAGGAAAACTCTGAATTCAAACCTGTTAAACTCCGCTTAAAACTTGACCTTGTGTCATATCCTGCAGGAGCGGAGGGGTTGGTAAATATGATTGTCCCGGAGTTACACATAACTGGTGCTAAACTTGTTTGAATTTCTTAGAATAAGTTTTCCGTCTCATAAGAAAAAAGAAAAAAATACATAATTTATTTTCTTTCTCTTTCTTGTTTTTCTTTTCTTTTTACCAGTTTAAGATTTTCAATCCTTTTTCATTTAAAGTTAAGCGCTTAAAATGATTTTTTTGTTGGGTGGCAGGATTAACAGAATTTTAGTTTTGCCCTGATTCGCTGAAGCAAAATTTCGGTCTTTATTATTTGTGCTTTTAAAGGGATTTAGTAACCCAAGTTAGAACTCGTAAGACTCAAAACTTTCTCTTTTAAACTAGTGGTGCTTAGGGTCGTAAAGGGGTTAATACCTTTCCCAATGTCAATAGTCTGAAAGTGAAGGTAATTGTGCGATTTGGGATCGAACTCGCTTTGTACGATTTCGAAGTCTTCTCACCTAAGAAATACGATTAGGCAGCTTCAAGACATATATAAATTATAAAGAATGTTTCATCTTTGAGAGAACTCATCGTATGTCAAAGAGAGTATTTTAAAGCCATTTAACATTTCATTCATTGTTCATTTCTGTCAAAAGAAATACAGCTTCAGTATCAATACCTTTTGAACACCATTTCATATTGTACAACCCTGTGTCCCATACTGAATGTTACATATTGCATAAAAATGGATATATAAATGAACCAATTATTCTGGGGGAAAATAGTTTAACTCTTTTTTCATTTCTTTCTTGGTAAATACAGCTTCAATCTAGATACCTTTTCAACATACCTCGTATAATTATACCTCTGTTCCATAATGGATTATCAATTTTGTATTAGAAATGCTTATAGAAATGTATAAACTGTAGTTGTTGATGACATTTTTGTACAGGCATTGAAAATTGTCGCAGACTCTTGAGAATTTACTGTTATTGCTATACATCTTATGAAATAACTGACCAATTTTTATGGTTTCAGGTTCAAATGAACAGCTACAGAAAGGTAGGAAGTCTGTGAGGGTTGATAAGAAGTGTGGGAGGAGTAAGGAAGTAAATAGACCTGTGTTGATTGATTAAAGGGTTAGGGTTAGGGTTACTATGTTGAGGCTTTAAGGAAGTTAGGGTTAGGGTTACTATGTTGAGGTTTTAAGGGAGTTAGGGTTACTATGTTGAGGTTTTAAGGGAGTTAGGGTTAGGGTTACTATGTTGAGGTTTTAAGGGAGTTAGGGTTAGGGTTACTATGTTGAGGTTTTAAGGGAGTTAGGGTTAGGGTTACTATGTTGAGGTTTTAAGGGAGTTAGGGTTAGGGTTACTATGTTGAGGTTTTAAGGGAGTTAGGGTTAGGGTTACTATGTTGAGGTTTTAAGGGAGTTAGGGTTAGGGTTATTATGTTGAGGTTTTAAGGGAGTTATGGTTAGGGTTATTATGTTGAGGTTTTAAGGGAGTTAGGGTTACTATGTTGAGGTTTTAAGGGAGTTAGGGTTAGGGTTACTATGTTGGGGTTTTAAGGGAGTTAGGGTTAGGTTTACTATGTTAAGGTTTTAAGGTAGTTAGGGTTAGAGTTACTATGTTGGGGTATTAAGGGAGTTAGGGTTAGGTTTACTATGTTGAGGTTTTAAGGAAGTTAGGGTTTGGGTTTCTATGTTGAGGTTTTAAGGGAGTTAGGGTTAGGGTTACTATGTTGAGGTTTTAAGGAAGTTAGGGTTTGGGTTACTATGTTGAGGTTTTAAGGGACTTAGGGTTAGGGTTATTATGTTGAGGTTTTAAGGGAGTTAGGGTTAGGGTTACTATGTTGAAGTTTTAAGGGAGTTTGGGTTAGGGTTTCTATGTTGAGGTTTTAAGGGAGTTAGGGTTAGGGTTACTATGTTGGGGTTTTAAGGGAGTTAGGGTTAGGGTTTCTATGTTGAGGTTTTAAGGGAGTTAGGGTTAGGGTTACTATGTTGAGGTTTTAAGGAAGTTAGGGTTTGGGTTACTATGTTGAGGTTTTAAGGGAGTTAGGGTTAGGGTTACTATGTTGAGGTTTTAAGGGAGTTAGGGTTAGGGTTACTATGTTGAGGTTTTAAGGGAGTTAGGGTTAGGGTTACTATGTTGAGGTTTTAAGGGAGTTAGGGTTAGTTTTATTATGTTGAGGTTTTAAGGGAGTTAGGGTTAGGGTTATTATGTTGAGGTTTTAAGGGATTTCAGGTAGAGATTTTTTATTCAATAATAATTATTTGTTAGTGCACAGCTACATTGTTTTAAGTAATTATTAACAACCATTCTTAGTCTATAATTACCGCTCCAAATAAATATTTTCAAACAAATAATTTACATAAATGATATTAAGCATTCTAATTTAATGTAAATAATTTGAAAAACATTTATTTTGTAGACTCTAGTCTACCAGGCACTTCAACTAAAGGTCAAAGTGGACCAGAGAGAAATGGCAATGAAGGGGTGTTCAACATTCCTCAGTGCTCCAGCACTGGAGCCTCACCCTCAGATTCAGATTTGTTTCATACCCATAATATCCCTTTTATGAAGTGTTCTCCGCAGAGAATAGGGCCAGTGTATTCTATGCCCTACCCAGATAAAATCCAGTGTGAGGAAAAAGAAATATTGATGAGGAGCGTTGAGAGTTCGATTCTTTGGCATTTCTTCGGTTTTTTCCATTTTATATTCGACAAATGCCAGTTATCCACCGGTCTTTCGGAATCTAAATAACCGATGTACTCCCTTATTTCCCCTCCCACTTTGTCAGTCTATTTTTACAAGTTTATTACATATCGTTATTGTTTTCAACTTCATATTTACTAATTCCTCTATGAAGACTAAGTTATATATATAGAGAGAGAGGGAGAGAGGACGAGAGAGAGAGAGAGAGAACTAAACAGCAAAACATAACGACTCAACTCGGACTTACATACTGTTGACAACATCACACCGTTATGTTGGTCATTTTTGTATCGTCGGAAGAAGGGGAAAGTTTTCCTGAAATATCACGATAAAACACAATTTCATTTTTATTTCATTTTTAAATTCTTTATCTTTATCAACCTTAATTGTAAGTGCTGGATTATATTTTTTTTAACATTTTCTTCAATATATTACGGATTATTTCTTTTTATAGGCCACGCCATCTTTAAATGAGTTATATAATTAGTATACATGACCACACACATTATATATATATATATATATATATATATTAAGTGTGCGCTCACGTATACTTATTATCAATATATATATATATATATATATATATATATATATATATATATATATATATATAAACAAAAACTAGACAGTAACACATAAGGACTCAACTTGGAATTACTTCCTGTTGACAACCTATCACTGATATCTTGGTTATTTTCTTCAAGATATAAGAGATTATTTCTTGTTAAAAGCCATGTCATCTTCAACCGATTTATATACGTTGTGGCCTTGTTAGGGACCAGAAATAAAGACACAAGAAAGGAATCGAGTTAAACAAATATGTTAAGAAAGAAAAGTAATACAACATATATAAAATGAGAAAATTACCTGCGAGACTGTTTCGGTCCGACTGCCTGGGATGTCTGCTGGAATATTGTCTTCTGCCTTAGAGCAGTACCTGCTGCTATTTATAGCTGGTAGAATTCATGCATGCGTGGGTATACTATAACAATATAAGTATACGTGAGTACTCGCTTTATATATATATATATATATATATATACACAAACCCTCTACCAAGGGTAGGGTGTGACACAAACTTTGTTTTGTTTTGCAGGGAACAGCTGACTTAAATTTAGTGCATTCCTTTTCCTGAATGGGTTAGCAAACCATGGCTAATGAAACCACTCTCCTTTACTATATTCCCATTGCTTGGATAGAATAAACGGATTTATAAATTTCCTAAGGGCATTAATACAAAGTTAAATGCAAACAACCTCGTTAATCATTTGAAATCGGGTCATCTATCCCATTTCCTATGACAACTACCGTTACACTAAGTAACGGGCCATTGGCCTAATGGTAGTGTGTTCGACAATGGTCTGGAAGTCCGGAGTTCAATCCCAGGTCGAGGCATACCAAAGACTCAAAAAATAGAATTTGATGCCACCATGATTAACACTCGGCATTATAAGTTAAGGATCAAGGGTAAAGTGAAGCAATCCAGGGAATAGAGTTGCGCCCTTCCCTACACCTTAGCGTAGTGGCTATTGAAAAGGGAGCCCTCGGTTGCCCTCGACTACGGTCGCCAGCTTTACTTATACATAGCTGGGAAAGGAATAGCGCCCTTCCCAACATTTCAGTAAT